>JBBIGC010000036.1:16023988-16048177 GCA_037576955.1 Lepidarchus adonis
GAAAGTCTGTGTTGCCTAGCAACAGCCCCAAAACATCACTGCTCTAGAGGAGATCTGCATGGAGGAATGGGCCAAAACACCAGCAACAGTGTGTGAAATCCTTGTGAAGACTTACAGAAAACGTTTGACCTCGGCCATTGCCAACAAAGGGTATGTAACAAAGTATTGAGATGACCTTTGGTTATTGACCAAATACTTATTTTCCACCATAACTTGCAATTAAATTCTTTAAAAATCTATGTGATTTTCTGGATTTGTTTTCTCATTTTGACTCATAGTTGAGGTAAAGCCATGATGAAAATTACAGGTCTCATCTTTTTAAGTGGGACAACTTGCACAATTGGTTGCTGACAATACTTTAGCTGTAACTGTAGCTGCACCCAAAACGGGCCTCAGGCCTCAATGTCAAATATTTAAATCACTACAAATTATCTGTCCTCATATCAGCTGCTCTTCACAACCATCAAGGAACTGGCGATAATGTTCTAAAAGGTTCTAGCTGTCAAAGTTTTACTTTCCACACTTGCTCCATACATAATGTGGTTTGCCATCTTCCTGATTTTTTTTTTAATTGGTTGTAACAGTTAAGTTTCAGATCATCAAACTAATTTAAATATTAGTCAAAGATAACACATGAACGATTTTATTATCAAGGGAGAAAAAATTCTAAAACATTTTCACACCACTGTACAGCTCACATCTCACAGTCCGAGAAGTGTTGGGTTGGAGCAGGGGCACCAGGATTAAGAAGAAAGACTATTACACATTGTTGGAGTACAAACCATGCAGTTTTAGTCAATACTAGTGTGTCGACCAAAACGCTTCACCCATTCCCCAACAGTAACTCACACACCTGGAGCATTCAATAGTTAGGACGCAATTGGAAGAAAAACCTAAGTGGTCTTTTTAAAATATAAAAATTACACAAATGCCTGGGACGAGGCTCGGGGCAGGAAGCCACCACAAAAGGCAACCACACAGTCTGATAACATCAGCCCAACTTCTGCAAAAAAGCTCCTCTAGTGAAACAGCCGCCGCAGCAGTGAGGGAAGTCGTGGGCATAATCCTGTCTGCAAACGGGTCGACTCTCTAGGGAGACGTATCCGTTTGCTCACGGGATGAGCTGCAGAGACAAGGAGAGATGTTCCTTTCACACCAGCTTGAGCATCAACAATTGGGTCCTTGTTTTCGGGGGAGGGAGAGGGCAGCAGTGTTTCAGCTTTCAAACAGGAGGACAGCAGTTCCGTCAGGGGAAGATCACAGAGGAAGACGGAGTCGAAGAGAAACACTGTTCAGAGCAAGCGCTTTTGGAGGAGGAAGCAGGAAAGGCAGTAATCCCACGCAAAAAAAGAGGCTGCGGCATCTCGGCAATGTTCGGCAGCTCCAGGGCCCTGTTCGCAGGCCTGAGACAAGTCAGAATTTAAATTCAAGTCCATGAAAACTAAACGCCACATGTTCAGATTCAGGCAATATCGCATTCAAGCTGCAATTGGGGTCTTGGTTTAATGACCCTGCAACTTAGACAGCAACCCTAACCCAATCCTGGGCCTGGAGAAGCCTTGCACATTGATTTCCCAGCTCAGTGAGGGGCTGCTGAGAAGCTGATTAGTTGGATCAGCCATGTTAGGAAAAACCCTACGATACGCAGGACTGGGAATCACTGTGCAACATTCCTTCAAATAAATCCACTGCTTGCCTTCGATACTAAGTGCCTTTTAACATAGCATGCTTATCGTACAAGCGGGGATTCCATTACCGACCAGAACAGAGAGGAATTCAACTCCTAAACGCATTAGTTATCGTGTTTAAATGTGAACACATGTTCATCTCAGCGCTGCAAGTATGAAAAAAAATCTGGCTTGAAGATCACACAAAAAATAAATTTACTGTGTTGTGGAAAATGGGGCCAGAATCCAATTCTATAGTCGAATGGAAAAGGCATTGGCCGATGACAGAGGGACAAGAATTTGGCTCGTCCGTAGTATGCAGCCCTTCGACAAAACCCTTTGGGAAAGGCGCAGACGAGCAATTGTTTTTGAGACAGATCTAAGTGGTTGTTCTTCTGGATTTAATACACCTTTTTGTCAAGGCCTGGTCCCTTCACAAGCCAGTTAATCAATTCTTCTTTGACTGATTTGTGGTTGTGGGTACAACAGTCCTGTCTGGTTAATAGCCTTATATGACTTTGCACTCTAACCTGCCCTACTGCCTTTCTCACAAGAAAACAACCCTCAGAAGATCAAAGGCCATTGCCCCAAAGGTGACTCGAGGTCTGTGATTACAGGAAAATGGAAGACAAATGGCTTCTCCACCAGATCTCACGATCTAACCCTGAAAACAATATTCAGTGATGGATCTGCAGTCTATGAGTCCTGGGTTAAGGGTTCGCTGCAAATCATCAACATGCTACAGGGGGCCAGGCCTGCTCAGTGAAAGGCACTAGGACAAAAAGCCTAAACATGCATTCAGAGTTAAGGGATTATTCATTAACTTTCTTTAACTCCGCAGAAGAAAAGAGGACTGAGGTAGGAAGTGGCGGACCAAAGCAGGATTTATACCCCAGTGGTTTTTTTTTGGAAGAGGATGAAAACATTTGAGCTGTAAAAAAGAAAACGGCCATGACACCATTCGTATCCATGGACAAGTATCAACACTCCATAAGTTACTTCTATAGTGCTTAAGCAAACATAGCACTCATTATACTTTGCTCAAGCACATTCAATAGGAGACCAAACCTTGAGAAAAAACTCTGAGAATATAGGAGGGTATGGTATGCATAGGAAAGTCCCAACCAGCATTGAATTGTCCTAGAAACACACAAATAAATGAATAATTATTACAACTCAAAAAGTAGCCTTATAGAGGACTGGTTTTTGGCAAGAATTTGGTATAAATGTGTCAAACATATTCACTGCTTTATTATGCAGGTTTTCAATGCTTTTACTGCAAATTTTAAGCAAATATTAAACTTTTTCAAGTGACAGATGTTATGTACTTAACGTCATGGGAATGCAAGATCTAAAATCTAAAACTACATTTTAGCTTTGCTTTGGCCCTAGCACAGTGCCTGAAACATGAAACTGTGCTTCAATTTGCCAAACCAATGCAAATTGCCTGGAAAAATAAATAAATAAAAACACATATTGGATGTATTTTTTGTTTTTTTCTTTTAGCAATTTCAAATGCATTAAGTAGTTTAATGGAAACCCACCTACAGTCAGCATTAGGGCTCTGAATATATAGGAACTTTGCTGAATCAAACAAATCACAATTTGTAGTTACAGGCTACAACCTGAACAAAGCATTACAAAATCTTGACATGAAAAGATAATGATGGAAAAAAATGGCCAATGACATTTCTTGACATTGCAGGTCAGCCTAAGATGGTTTACATATGCGCAATGTGTATGGTGATCTTCCTTTTATCTGCAGCAGAAGATCCAACAGAAGGACTAGTTCAGTGCCTCAAGAACAGACAATACAAAGTCTAGGCTTGGGTCCCCAAACCCAGTCCTGGTTGGTCTGGTGCCCTAAACACACCTGGTACAACTTACAGGTTTAGTATGTTTTAGGATAACTCTCAAAACTGGAAAACGGCCCTCCTGGACCAATTTTGGGGACAGCTGACCTAGAAACAAAATGGCAGTAAAAGACCCAGAATATATACACACAAGCAGCTCCTGTCCTGTTAAGTGTAAATTCCCAAAGGTATAACACTTCAGAAACCTGGAAACACATGAGCTGATTCGTCAGCCTACAGAAAGCCAAGGCTGCCCTCTTGTGGACATGTGCGCAAACATATGCATTGTCTAGAATGTCTGAATTAAGTGGAAACAAAACAGGTCATTTAAATCTTTTTTTTATTTGTTTATTTTAGTCAAATATATATGAATGCTTCCTTCATGAGGAGGGCTTCTGGAAGAGAAATCAAATCTAAATCAAACTGCAAACAAAATAAAAACATTGACATAATGGAACGTAGCATCTCCATTTGTGCCATGGGATGACCTTGTGACATGATGTAGCCATTTATAAACTCATGGGGTTATTCGTTTAAACAGGTGCCTAAATGTGTCCTTGCTAGTAATGTATCTTATAGGATTCACATGAGAAATAAAATCCTTAAAAATTCCTGAAGATGCTGGAAAGCTTCCAAAAAGCCTGGCTTAAAAGCAATTTTTCCAGACATACCTCATACCATGTTCCAAAAGTGAGGGCATTTGCATAAAGGCACAAAAGCATTAGAGCCCTCCAAGGGCGTGTTTTCTCTCTCTTTTTTGGCAAGACATTGGTCCCAATAGGCTGTCCTCTTCCTAATTCCACATGACACACAAGAAAAAGAAAAAAAAAAAGACAGGAAAAAAATAAAACAATTATTAGATTATACTTAAAGTGTACAAGTCTATTTCTCTAATAAAAAAAGCCTACTGAAACCTACAGTCAAATTTAAACAGTAAAGGTGGATACAGTGGGTCACTCTCTGAGGACTTCAGCAGTATATGACACCCTAATGAAAAGCTAGTTTGCGAGCAGTTGAGGGGAAACCTCTACAAAGGATACAGCATAGGCAAGGTTTTCTGGGGCTGTCGGATGAAATCCTTCAGACTCTTTTTCCCTTGTCCCATCAAACCCTCTCTCCTGCAACAGGGCAGGACCATGAGAAGCTGGAGGACTGTCTGAATGTTGGGGAAAGAAGTCAGGTCTGAGGCCTGAAGAGTGTCTATGAAACAAGTGGGAATAGACTGTTGAGCGGCCATGCTGTCCAGCCACTTTGCCCTCCACTTCTGTAGCTCCACCTGTAAAGAGTCCCAGGCAGGCAGATCTTCTTGGTACACCTTGAACAACTCCGTGTCCGTGCAGCATCCCTCGGTCTGAGATATTACATAAGGCACAACCTGCATGCAGCGAAGGGCTGATAGAACTTGGTCTGAGAAAAGCGCTCTTATCTCATGGATGGAGTGCTCTATTGCTCCTTTGCTTACGGCCTCTCTATAGTGCACAATCAATGGCTCCTGTGAAGTGTGGTGAACATTGATTTTCAACTTTGAAGCAAGTACCACTGCCTCTTGGAACCATGTCTGGAAATGGTGCTCAATGTTCACCATCACATCACTGAGAGAAGAGAGATCAGACAGGCTGTTCACAGCTTTATAGAATTCCAAAGTTCCACCCTGGAGACTCTGACTTAACTTTTTGGTGAGGCTCAGGACATTCTTTATGATCACAGCAGACAGGATGAACTCAAAGTTCTGGAAAACACAAAAGTAGTTCAAAGCCTGGCTTCTCTCTGCTGGCTCTGCATCGTTTTCCTTCATGTCATTCAAACAAACCACGATGGGCTCTAGAATTTCTACTGCAAGTTCCACCATGTCATGGCTTCTCTCCCAATCCCTTCTGACTAGCTTCTCTCTTAATTCATTTAGCTTACTGTCATCCTGCTGGAACAGAGATGTGACCACCTTTTGGAGCTTCACTAGTTTCTCGCCATCTTCTGTTAACCACTGGAGTACTTTCTCCAGCCATGTGAACGTGTCTACTATCTCAGCAATGCCTGATGATCTTGCAAGCCACATGTTAAGAGAAATAGAGGCGTTAAGAGTGCATACAGCTTTCGGGTACCTCCGAGATAACAACAATGATGCAGTTTTCATTGGAGCATCTGCCACACTTCCAATCGACAAGGCTTGCCCTCGACAGAAAGCGAAGTTCAAACCAAACTTCTCGGACAGCATTGTAGTCACAGCATCCACAAAGATGTCGAGATCTTTGTTAAGGGGGACAAAGGCCAACATATCCTCAAACAACTTCTGTTCGCTCAGATAGCAGATCCCTACAGGGATATATGGGTGACCTTCAATGTCCACATGTTGTTCAAATATAATGGAAAAGAACTTTGAATATACATGCTCTTTGATTAATGCCTCTTGTGCAGGGCCGTCATAGAAGGACAAAACTGCTTTATGGGGTAAATCCCCGCCGTGGGCAATCGCATAAGGATCGATGTCCTGACCTGCTGCTGGTGCGACTGCTTTGTGGTAACTTGGGCCATCCTGTGACACTGTACAAGACTGATCAACATGGCGAGCAACATCCTCAACTGGAGTCTTACTATTTTTTGCGCTAGTGCAAAGTGTGGCAGTTGCTGGGGGCACCTTGAAAGATTGATCTTGAGTGGCAGCTATTGTCACTCTATCGACATACTCTTGACCTACACAGGAGACATGTACTTTGGACTGATGCGTGTTCTCAATTGCCACATCCGGACCCAATTCATAATCTTGGGAGGCTGCTACAAGCTCCCCAGAGAAACTTCTGGGTTCTGCTGCAAACAAGGGGACATCCTGCATATCTGTGGCGGCATCCTGGAAACTCATGTCGAGTTCCATTGTGGCATCCTCTGTCACTGCTGGAACTGCCTCAGGCTCCATGACTACATCCTGTACTATAGCTACTGGTTCCACGGTCCCAACAGATGCTGGAGCAGGATCTTCTACTACTACGGGCTTTGAGGCAACATGCTGAGGATCTGTGGTTTCCATGACATCATCTGTGACAGATCCTATGCTGTTGAGACACTTGGGTACAACAGCCTCAACATGCATACCTTGGTCTGCTGCTGTGAGCCCCAAGGTAAGAACCTGGGCTGCTGTCACAGGCTTTGTGGTTGTGATAACTGTGGCTGCTTTTATGGGTTGCATGAAAGCATCTTGTCTTTCCACCATGGGCTTTGGGCCAACACACCGGGCAGGTACAGTGGGCGCAACAATCAAATCATGGCAGGATGCTGTGGATTCCACCATGACTCCTTGAGTTGCAAGTACATCTAGGGAAGCTGCTACAGGGTCTGGGCTGACACTTTGGACATCTGCTCTGGACTGTGCTACAGTTTCTGTAGCGACATCTAGAGCCACCACTGTTATTGGTTTTGTGAGGATGTCTTGCACATCTGGTCTAGGTTCAGTGATGATTCTTCCTGCTACTAATGTGTTCTCAACAGTCACCACCACTGGTGTAGGCTCCCTGCTGACATCCTGAGCAACTGCTGAGGGCTTACTGCAGGAGGCCTGGCAGAAAGCTCCAGACTCCATGTCCACACCCTGAGCTTTTGGGTCCATGGAAACTCCTGGTGTTGCTGCTGCACATTCTGTTGGGACACACCGGGCTTCTTTTATCAGGGGCACACGCTCCTGGTTTTCAACTTGGGATTCTGGAACATCTCTTTGTTCAGTTGTTGTATGCTCTTTTAAAATGTCATTGGCAACATCAACAGCCTTTGTCTTGACATCACAAGTTGTCCTGGACAGATCCAATCCGACATCCTCTGTTGATGCGACAGGTTCTGTGGGGATAATCTTGGATTCAAAATTAGCAATATGCTCTGCAGCAGCAGCTTGTGTTGCTTCGGAGAGATCCATGGGGACATCCTGAACTGGTGCTGTGGGTTCCATTGCAACTTCCTGGCCTGCAAAGTCTGTAAAAAGCCCTGTAGCAGTGCACTTGGTGAGCTCCATGGGGACTTCCCCAGCCTTGGTTTCAGCTTCCTGGGCTGTCAAATCTGTTACAGGGGTGACTTCTGTGAGATCCATGGGGATATCTTCAGCTGCTGTATCAGGCTCTACATCCTGGACTCCAGCTTCCATCACAGACTCTGAAATAATACCTTGATCTACTGGAGCAGCTGGCCCAATAGAAATTTCCTGGGCTGCTTGGACAGGTTTGGTGACATATTGATCAGCCATTAGAAGTTGCTTTGAAATACTTGTACCAAAATTTGTGGAAGCTTCCGAAAGATCCAAGGCAACATCCTTGGCTACTGTAAAAGTCTCTTCGATTTCACCTTGAGTCACCACTTCAGGTTGTAATGCAACACCTTCAGCTGCTGCTTCTGGTACACGCTCTAGGGCGATGCACTGTGTTGCTGTGACCTCTTCAGCTACTGTGGTGGCACCCTGGGTTGCAAGTTCTTTTACAGAAGTTACATCAGGAGCATGTTGTTTGGAATTACCTTGAGCTGCTTCCATGTGGACATCCTCAGATACTTCAGCAACAGACTCTGAGGCTACAAACTGGGCTTGCAACACTGGTTTGGTATCAACACAAACTGCTACAGGTTCTGTAGAAAGATGCTTTTGTGGTCCTGCTCCAAGTTCCACAGTTACTACTTCAGATGTGAGAACTGTGGTGTCTTTGTTTACAGAAAGAGTGTCTAGCATTGAAGAATTACTGTCCTTCATGAGGACATCCTCAGATACATTTTGCTCTGTTGGGACATCCTGAGCTGTTGCCTCCACTACAGGACCTGTGATGATGCCCTGTGTTGCTGAGAGTTCCGCGGGGACATGAGAAGCTTCTGGAACAGGTGCTGAAGGTACGATCTGGGCTTGTGGCACATGGTCTATTGATGCACCCTGAGATGACACTTCAATCACAGATTCTGTGGAAACATGCTGTGGTGGTGCCGCAAGTTCAACACTGGTGACCTCGAGTCCAATTTCAGGCCTTGTGGCAACATCCTGAGCCTGTGTGTCTGTGGCATGCTGTACAGTAGAACTTTCTGTTGCTTCTGTTAACTCCATAGGGACATCCTTAGATGCATCAGGCTTTCTGGTGGCATTTTGGGTCGTTGTGTCCACTACAGGCCCTGTGACGCCCTGTGTTGCAAAGTGCTCCAAGGGGACAGCGGTGGTGGTAAGCGGCTCTGAGGCTACAATCTGAGCTCGTGATATAGAGTCTACACCTTGAGATGACGCTTCTGTTACAGGTTTCGTGGAAATATGCTGTTGGACTGCTGCAAATTCTGAAGGCCCTCTGGCAACATCCTGAACTGCCACTTTGGTTACAGAAATTGCCTCTGCGGCATGATCTATGGCAGCCTCTTCTGTTGCTTTGCTTAAATCCATAGATACATCCTCAGGCGAATCAGGCTCTGTGGACGCATCCTGGGCTGTTGTGTTCACTAGTGGTTGTGTGCAGATGCCACGTATTGCTGTGTGCACCAGCAGGACATCAACAGCTGCAGTAACGGGCTCTGAGACTACAATCTGGGTGTGCGATGTAGGCTCTGTAGATACACCTGGAGATGACTGTTCTGTAACAGGTTCCATGGAATTACGTTGTGATCCTGCAGTTAGTTCAACCTCAGATGGAACAACAGGCAATGTGGCAACATCCTGAGCTGTCAGCTCAGTTACAGAAATTGCCTCTGTAGCATGATGTATGCCTACAACTTCTGTTGCCTCAATCACTTCCATAGGGAAATCCTCAGAGGCATCGGGCATTGAGGTGACATCCTGGGCTAGCTCTATGATGCCTTGCGTTGCGGAGTGCTCCCAAGAGACAGAAATAGAGGTAGTGGCATTAATCTGGGATTGTGATACAGGGTTTATAGACACACTCTGGTCTGGGGAAAGATGCTGTGGTCCAACACTGACCACCTCTGATGGAGCAACAGACCCTGTAGCAACACACTGAGCTGGCACCTCTGTTATGGAAGTTGTCTCATGTTGAATGGGAGCACCTTCTGTTGTTTCGATCAATTCCATAGGGACATCCACAGAGGCAGTAGAGTGGGTTGTTGCGCCACTGGTGCCCTGTGTTGCTGAGTGCTCCAAGTTGACAGCAGTGGTGGCAACAGACTCTACAATTTCTGCTTGTGAGACAGGGTCTACAGATTCACCCTGAGATGACGCACCTGTTACAGGCTCTGCAGAAGTATGCTGTGCCATAAAAGGCCCTCTGGTGATGGCTTGTATTCCAGGCTCTGGATGGTCACCTCGGGCTGCCACTTCTAATGGATGCTCAATTGTGATTTGCTCTGCTGTTGCGAGATCCACCACCTTGCCTGCTGTTACAGACTCTTCAATGACACCTTGAACAGCCTTGTTTGATGTGACTGATTCTGATGGGGCTGACATTTCTGTTAGCCCCTCTGCTGGAACACCCTGCACTACTGTCGTGAGATCCATTGCAACAACCTCATCTGCTGATATGGCTATGACACCTTGCACTGCTTCTTTGGTATCCTCCACTGATTTGATGGATACTGTGGAGACATCCTGAGCTGCCACTTCCAATGGAACCTCTGTTGTGACAACATGCACTATTGTGTGATCCACAGTGAGAACCTCATACGCTGTTACAGATTCTGTCGGGACATCCTGGGCCGTTAGCGCTTTACCAACATCCTGACCTCCTGCTGTAGATAAACTTTCAGTGCCATCTGGACCAGTACTTGTCAACTGGGAGGACATGATGGCCAGAGATGGCTCCTGTATCGTCTCTACAGTAATGAAACAGTTCGTTTCCATGGCACCACATTCTGGAGTCTGAGAAGTGTCTGCTGCAAGGAGGCTTAGTTCTGTAAATAAACAGGGAAAAGTGTGTGCTTTATGGGTAATTTGATTACTATTGCAGTTATAAACACTCTGGCTCAATCACAGAACAAAGGAAATGTTTTTATTGTAGGACACTCAAATGCTCACCTGTGACACCATCAATGGTTGTTTCAGATTGATCATCTCTGGTGACAGCAATTGTTTCTTGGACTTCCTCTGTTCCAGCAGAACCATTGGTCTCAATAGCCATTTCCTCTGAGGGAAACCCAACCACTTCTGAAGAAAAAAAAATGACATGTTCTTGCAATAAACTTTTCTCAGGGAGTTTTAGTCATAGACATATTTTCCAGAAAATAATATAATTTCAAAATTAACATGTTTGTTTTTCTGCATATTTAGAAATTGCTATGATGTAGCTGTTTATAAAAGCAAATAATAAATCATTAATTAAATTAAAACTCACCATGATCCATTCCTATATCACAGACATTCTGTTTTATCTGGAAGGAGTTCAAACATGAGTTACATACATCATACTTAAAATTCAATTCAGACTTAAACATATTATAAACAGATCTAGCTGCATACCTGAGTGAGGAATGCATGGCTCTCTGGGTCATTTTCCATACACTTGTCAATCACTTCCTTCAAGGTCAACAGCACCTGTCGATGCATCAGGAGCATTACTGTGTCAGTCTTACTTCCCCTGCAGATGATGTCATCCCTGAGGAATGTCCTCAAAGAGTTTAGAGTGGTCTTCATCAAGTCACACTCCATGCTTATGCTGGGCAGTACAGCAACAAGCTTCAGAAGAGCTGTAACATTAGGGAGACTTTTGGCCTCAGGGTGGTGTAGAGTCTCAGAGATGGAGGCTGGTGGTGGAGTGTCTTGATACTTCTCTCGCCAAGCAGTGGCCCAGGTGTTTATGTCTTCTTCCACCGTGTCAGGTTCAGGTACATCACTTTGATAGATGGTGTAGAGTTTGTCTGTGGCCTCTGGAAGAATAGGCAGAGGGTTGCAAGTAGGAAGCAGAGAAAGAACCTTCAGGGCTTTCAGATGACTGTCAGAGAAGTTCAACCTCATTTCTTCAATCAGACCACTCAGGACAGGCATGCTGACCGTTTCTCTGTAGCCCACCTCAGGTGACTCATAACTGCCAACGGTCTCTGGGTAAGACAAACCTCCAGCGACTTTAGCAGCAAGCTGTGTCGCCTCCTCAAACCAGGCAGCGTGCACCGCATTCATGTTCTCCAGCATCTTACTGAGGGACTCCATAATAAAAGGGATCTTCTCCAGCTCACAGATGATATCAGCAGGATTTCCACAGCGAAACACTGTGCTGCAGTTCCGCAGTGGGGCACAGGCGTTTTTCAGGATCACAAGAGGAATGACAAAATCGGACTCCCTGATGGCCGTGGAAAGGATGAGGGCATGGATTGACATGCTGTTACTCCAGGAACCATTAACATTGTTGCTAACAGAATCCAAGCAACTGAGCACTCCCTCCAGCATGTCCACCAGAATGTCAAAGAAATCCTCAGTCTTTTTCCACCTTGACAAACAGGTCTCTGGGACCTCTGCAAGAGCTTCTCGAGGTGTATTCAGGAGACCCTCCATTGTCTGGGAAAGCTCAATATGTAGTCTTGGTGATTGATCAAAGAAAAGTAACAGATCTTCAACCACACCGAGAACCTTTGTGATGGGGTCGTTATGGAGGCTCACCGCCAGCCAATAAGCAAGTCCACTGGTCTCACTAGGTGTATTGATGGCAAGAGGATAGCTGGCCAAAAAGTCTAACGACAGTTGTCTCAGACTCTGACTGCTAGCACCCAAACACATAAGGGACTGGCCTCGGCACAGGCCCATCTGGAGTCCCCATTCCTCAGTGAGGATGGCAGCGAGAGCCTTGGCTTGAACATCGGCATCCGAAATTCCTTCAAAGGGCAGGAAGCCTAATAGCTCCACTTTCGGTGTGCAATCATCAACATACCGGACAAAGACCGGAATGTACTTCTTGTTGTCCACCAGAACCACTTTATCGGTAATAACAGAAAAGAACGGGGACTCCTGAACTTCAGACAGGATTGTTCGTCGGATGGACTTCACAATCTTTTCCAGCATTTCTCCATCAGATAAACACTTCTTGTCCCCCTGGTCCCACTGACAGGTACAAAGTTCTTCAATGATGCTGTCCTGTTCTTCCCTTGGAAGTTCAGTAAACAGGCAGTTTCTCCGGGCCATTCTGGCAGACACTCTGAAGACCGTCTCACTGCTTTGAAGGTTGTCTGTAGTTTGCCCCAAGTGGCCATTCTCATCTAAAGGATTTTCCTGCTGTCCCTCCAAAACTTCTTCAGACACTGGCATCTGCTGCTGCTGGGCATCAATTTCTTCCACAGCAACCTTAAGGTTGTCTGCTGAAGAAATAGAAACAATTAAAACAAAAGTGCTAACAACACAACATTATTACTTTCAGAGGGAACTAAGTGAGCTAGGGGACATACCTTCTGCTTTAACCTCATTACGTTCTGGGAATATTTCTGATGCTTTGTCCTTGGGAAAGATCTAAGGTATAAAAAGAATAATTTTATATTTAATTTAACTTTAACCTAATTTAAAACATTACTGAGGGCTCACAAGTATTACAATAAAGTACATATTTAATAATATTTAATAATATTCCAGACCTGCTGAGTGTCCATGTCCTCTACTTCATCTTTGTGGTTGTCTACAACAGAAACAGAACAAGAGCTTAGATAGTTTAGTCCTTAAGTGTATTCTAGCTAAGTACACTTCATCTATTAAGCTACATATTAGGAGAGATATTTTCCCCCAACAGGAGTTGTAGGTCATATTGTAGAAATACATACATATATATATTTATATATATATATATATATATACACATACACACACATTGTATACAGGGGGTTGACTTACAACATACTTTACTTAAATTTGTGGTTACGACACCCAAACTGAGTTTTGGTTGGATTTTTAATATAAATGGTGTAAAAAGGGAAAGTACATTTAATAAATGCAATACAGAGCCTCATGTGGGTAAGTGTCTCCCTCTGGTGGACTGACAGAACCCTGTCGTAACTTGAAGACCCCCTGAATTATGTAAACGTCGATATTCTGTTCCTCCGAATGCAATGTAACAAATTTCGCTGTAAGTCAGAACTAAAGCATGTAATGATGGTATATATTTATTAAACATGAAGGAGTAGCAGCATATAGCTAAGACAAGTTTCTCTCATAGTTATTTGTTGTGAGATGTGGTGTTTAATGAGGTGCAAATGCACTGTGGACTAAATAGTGTCTGGTGCGGGAAAATGGGAAGGTAATACGGGCAGCAAAGTGGCAGAGACAGAGTTGCTTTCTGGGAGTCACAGTTCGTTAGCAGCAAGTGCTTGCGTAGAATAAATACATGGATCAGATCCACCGCAGTAATGTAGTGAAACAGTACCTGATCTTTACTGTAGCGTCTGCCTTACGCTTGGAAGCCATAATGAAGTGTCCAAACAAGCAACAACAAAAGACAAATGAAAGAGTGAATGGCACAACGCCATCTCCCTCATATAGCTCTGCGTGACGCAGAACGTATATGACCACTCTGCTCACCAACTTGTCCCAGCACAAACTTTACTTATGTTGCAAACGCTGTGGGTTTTTTAACCACTAATTGCCGTATGTTGAAATGTGACATAACACTAGGCCCCCTGTACTTGTATATTATATTAATTCACACTCAAGGATTCTAAAACTAGAAATTAATTAAACTATCAGGAGCACTATGACCTTATATATACACAGAACAGCTGAACAATAATGCACCTTCCTCCTTTGCTTCAGAATTCCTCAGGAGAGTTTTGGACTCTTTGTCCTGTGTAGAAAACAAGGTTAAAAAAAATTTAATTCCACACATTATTGTTATTATTACTGCTATTAAAGTGGCCCCAATATACAGCATAAGGTCATTACCCCATAACACTGAATTTGGAGGTGAGAAAAAGCAAAGATTCTATACGCATTGTCACATGATTACATTAGCAGCCAATTTGTAGCTTCAGAAGGACACATATGGCCATTTCCTGTTCCAAATGCTCTTTCTGAGCACATTGGTCTCAGTCAAAATGTTCTTTTTAAATTTAGCAGCTGTGATGTTATTATTTGATTTAAAAAAAATAAAAATAAAAGTACAGAACTGGTATTTTTATCAGCATCACTTTTGACAAAGTGGCATTGGGACATTTCTAATAAAAAACATCATTTTAACCATCATCAGATGAAAAAGTCACTATACCAGGCAAATGCCCTCCAGTGTCTTCGGAGTGACTTTCAAGCACTGGGCAACCATATGGTCCAGATCTCTGCTGAAGATCGCTCCCACCTGTAGCATGGCTAAACACGGTGACCTGGCCTTAGCAGAGGTGTTCCTCAAGTAGTCTTGAAACATTTTGTGGCACTTCACCTCACCACAGTATTCCAGCGCGGTGCTTGGCAGCACACACATGATCTTCAGCAGTGTGCTGATGTTGGCAAAGTACTGCATGAGTGGTAAGCGTAGAGTCTGAAAAATAGTGTCCGGTATAGTCGGGGAAACAACTTTGGTCTTCCATTTCACCTTCCAGCACGACAGCTCCGTGAAGAAGTTGTCAGGGTCCGGAAGGTCACCGATATATAATGGAGGCTTTGACTTGAGGCTTTCAAACGTGTAGCTCACAGTCACAGAACACGGCACTAGGGATAAAAAGTTGAGTGCTTCTTTGTGATCATCTGAGAAATGGTCTTTGACTGAATTGATAAGGTGGTCTACCAGGGCGAGACTTACTGCATCTTTGTAGTATCCCCCTGGTTTTAGCAAGCTGTCTCTTGGAACGGTTACATTATCAGGCACTTTAATCTGCACACCCAAGCTTTGAGCAAAGGCACAGGCTTCGTCAAACCAGTTCTGGTGGAACACTTTGATGTTTGTCCTGACTCTGTTGAGTGTGGCTACGATGCCACTGATCTGGCAGAGCTGGGAGGCAGCGTTAAAATGGTCTTTCTGCAGCCCGGCGCTCAGTTCTCTGGTGAAAGAGGAGACGTTCTTCAGGGCAACGATAGCTACAATAAAGTCAAAGTCCCGAATCAACTGCGAGAGTTTCTTTGCCTGGTTGATCACCGATAAACTCCATCTTTGTTGACCGCTGCCCTGGAACAACTCTAGACACTGTGCTAAAGGTTCCAGGATCTGAGCAAAGACATCATAAGAGTCGTGCTTCTCCAGCCAAGTGGAACAGAAATTCCCTTGAAGTTCGTGAACTTTCTCGTAACTCTCCCTCAGGCCAACAGCTAGAACCTGATCCAGCTCTTTCTCCAGGTCAGGCATGCTGCTGAAAAACAACACTATCCTCTCCAAGGTGTCTATGGCTCTGCTGACCGAGGGCACCGGCACAGACCTTGACCACCATGTGTTAAAGGAGTAACAAGAACAGTGAGTGCATATTGCAAGGGGGTATGTCTCTTGCACTTTACAAGCAAACGCCTTCAGCTTGTAAGTGACTTCGCCAGAGCCCAAATAAGCCTGGCCTCTGCAATTTTTCAAATTAAGACTCCACTCTTTGGTGACAATCTCCAAGAGACGCTCACACATAGATTCTGTGTCGAGGTTCATATCCACAAAACCCATCAGTTCCAGCCGCATGACGTCAAAACTATCCACAAACCTGAGAAACAAGGGCAGAAAGTCTCCTTCTCTGAACCTCGCTGCTCGATCGATGAACAGAGAGAAGAAAGAATTTCCAACCTCTGAAAGAATCCTACCGCGCACCACATCCTCGCACACCTTCAACACCTCGTTCATTTCTGATTTGGTCACATATTCAGCCTCGCCCTCCTGGCCTCCTTGAGACTGCCTGTTTTGGCTGCCGCAGGCCGCAGTGATGGCAGCCTGCAATGCAGATTTCAGTGCCTCTTTATCAGCCCCTGTGCAGTCGGCAGGTTTCGGTCTCTCCAAGTCCATGTCCATGGTCATTTCCCTCGGTTCTTCCATATCTTCCTTTGAGGCGTCATTCACATTATTTTCTGATCCTGAAAAAAAATGAGTGAATAAATGAGTGTTTATATCGGAGTGTTTTATTTCGAAAGAGTCTCTCAAATTACAGTAACTATAAAAACACATTTATGTTTCTGACTAGATATTTCACCACAAACTGTTAGGTTAAGTTAGCACAGGGATGTTGGAGGTATGGCCTTCAGTATTTCTAAATGATCACGTCTAAAACTGCTCAGTGCACCTATGAATAGGGATGTCCATAGTTAGGATTTAAAATGGTACTACTACTACACTTAACAGAATTTTTTTATATAAATCACTTATTCAACCATCCTTTATACTTATTTGCATCCTTTTTCAAGTTTACATTAGATGTGAAATGCAAAATACAATTTCAAACACACATAAAAAAGGTTTAAATAAAAACAAAATTAATCAAACAGTTTGTGTTAGTTTTAATTATTTTGGCTTCCCAGTCTACAACGAGTGTGCGCACATTTACAAGTACAGCATCTCACAAAATAAAATGCTGGATATGTGCCTGGCAGGTAGAAAGTACTCGTCATATCTTAAATGTCTAAAAACAGATATTAATAATTTATTTTGAACATGCACTTTAAAACTTTAGTTTTTCTGATGGAGCAACTAAGACAAGTAAATTGTTTTACCTGAAGGCTGAACTTCCATCTTTTCGTCCTGAAAGGGAAAGAAGCATTCATTATGGATTTTATTCAATATTCATTAAGCATTCAATCACACTTCAACATGAAGTTTAAGATCTGCATCCTAATTAACGAGGGGTATAATGGTAAACAGTCCCCGTTTGGTTCATACAGAGGAATGAAAATCACAGTTTGGTTGGGGAGGAATAAGAGTCCCCAGAAGAGTATTTTATTTAAACCTCGCTCCTTCCATCCAAACAAACCATCCCACTGTAGCAGGAATCGGTAGCACCTACAGGCAAGGAACATTATCCACAGAAAGAACATGTAAACTAGGTTCCGCATGATGTCAATCTGCTCCCTTAAGCAATTAAGTACAATGGGTCCTCGACTTACAACGGGGTTCCATTCCTCAGCGTGTGTCGCAAGTTAAATGTTGACACAAGTCGAACGCAAATCGAAACCCCCTTACGTATGTCAGTCCACCAGAGGGAGGCCCTCACCTACCTGAGGCGCTGCTTAGCCTTTTTCCGTTTTATTAGATTTATTTAGATTCCCTTTCATGCCATAAAAGAGGGTTTGGGGCAGCATCGTAACCTCAAATCAAGTCGAAGACCCCCCTGTATTTGCCATATAACTGCGCGTAACCCACCACATCGTCCATACTGGGTCATATACCTGTACCATTATACCCCTAGAGTTTACAGCTTACAGTAATACCCTGATACACAGGGTCAGGTTTTACTACTGCATATAGAATAACCTTTAAAGACAAGCATTCTATTTACCTTACAAAGCAGGGGAAGTATGTCGGGATGATTCTCCACGTACATCTGCACCATATCCTCAATGTTGAATTGTACATCCTGATTGACATAAACAAACGCCATGTTGCACAGTCTATTCTGTGCAGGCACTTCCTTCATGTAGGAACAGTACCTGTCCAGCACCATGCCATACTGTCCATAAACGTCTGCATCTGCATTAATGCAGGGAATTGAACCCAGGACCCTCAGCAGGCTCTGCACATTGGGATAGAAGCCAATATCAGGGATTTTCAAGGTGGCAAAGACACTGGTGGGCAGGATTCTCCGCTTGCTGGCATGCCTCCACTTCACCTCCCAGCAGCCCAGCTCATCGTAAAAAGAGTCTGGACGCGCCAGGTTGTTCAGGTTAGCATCGGCCACCTTGTCCTTGCGGATGCTGAAGTTGTGATCAGCCATGTAGGATGGCACCAGGGACAGCCACCTCAAGATTCTGATCATCTCAATGCCCAGGACCCTCTTGACCTCTTCAATGAGGTACTGCAGAACCATCTTGCTCAGGGTTTCCCTGTAGTAATCTTCTGGTGAGGGCTGGGGTTTTGCCTCGGCATCACCATTTGCAGCAGTGTCCATGGGGAGGGTGATGGCCACGCCAAGCTTTTTGGCTCGACCGACTGCATCAGAGAACCACTTTCTATGGAATATGGGAATGTCCTGCAAGTGCTTGTTTAGCAGCTTTAAGGCATTGGAAATAGTGTATTGCAAAGTACTGCTGATGCTGATGATTCCTCTCAGGCTAGGGTTCAGGATGCTAACACAACACAGGGTGTTCTTCAGGACCACCAGGGAGATGATGAAATCGAAATTCTTTAGCTTCTCTTTGAGCTTGAGCAGCTGCTCCACGATGGCCGCGTCAACATCCGACAAAGCACTGGTACACATTTCTCCTATGCTGTTCAGAAGAGGCTCCAGAATGTCCAACATGGTCTGGAAAGCATCCGTGCCATATTCCCAGTTGTTGCTGCAGGCCTCTTTCACACGATCCACCTCCCCCTTGATGTGACTGTATGCCAACGTTATCTTGGCCTGCAGTTTTCTCATCAGTGTCTCTGACCGCTTCAGGATACAAGCAACCTCTTCTACGGTATTCACCACATTCTGAATGGTGAGGACTGGCAAGGAACGAATGAGCCACATGTTGAAAGTGTACGGATCACTGGGAGCGAGAACAACCTGTGGAAATTCCCTCAGCATCCTGCAGGACAGCTCTTTCAGCTTCTGACACAGGCTCCCGTTCGTTAGGTAAGTGAAACCACGACAATGCTCCATCCGCAGGCCCCACTTGTTACGAATTTTTGACAGGAGCAGAAGAAAGAGAGCATCAGTTTCCAGGTCACAGGGCAGAAATCCCATAAGGTGCTTCTGTGGGAAGCCATCATTTGTGACCGTGCGGATGAACACTGGGATCTGATCTGCCCCATCTATGTTGGTCTTGTCTTGGAGAAGGATGGAGAAGAAGCGTGCCAAGCGCAAACTGTTACGGATCTCCTCGCGCATCACATCCTCTCCCAACTTCAGCACTTCTTTCGCTTCTATTAGTTCTGCGCAAATGGGGTGGACCGCAAGCTGCCCAACAGGGCCGCTGCCCATCGTCTTCGTAGCACTGAGAGCAGCATTGTTGCCAATGCTGAAGCCGGTGAAAGCTAACGTTTCCTTAAAGTAAACTTTCAGTGTTTCCTTGGCTTTGGACGTAGCGGGATCTTCCTTCTCCGGCTTCTCCGGCTCCTCCAGCGGAAGAGCCTGCTTTACACTGTTCTCTCCCAATTCCTCTTTCACGCTCTGTTGCGCAACTGTAGCTTGGGGAGCACCTAAAGAAAAACACATTTCCATTTCAAAATACTCATTTCCAGGTCACATGCATAGTGCCAAAAACAAAATCTACAAGGACTAACCTTTTGTCTTCTTTGCTTTGACAGAATCTTCTCCAGTCTGGGGGTTTAAAAAACAAGAATTGACATATGTATAAATTGGAGCCAATGTTCTGTAATATTATAAAAAATTTATTCTTCTAAGACATGGAACTATTTCTAAATAATTGAGGAATAATTTCCTTTTTAAAGAAGGTTTAGACCAGGGGTGTCCAGAATCAGCCCTGGACGACCGATGTCCAGCACAGTTTGGTAGTTCCCTTCCTCAAACACACTCACTACACCCACCAGATCACTCAGATCAGCGGGTGAACAGCGATGGGAAATTTTGTCTTCACATGGAATCAAACACCACTCCAGGCTCTTTTATTTTGTTCTCCCTCACTGCTGGAAAGAGCTGCTCAGACACATCAGAACTGCAGTCACTATGTTTAAGAAGCACCTCAACACTAAACTGTTGCATGCCCACCTCAACATCTAAGCCCAGCAGATACACATCTATCTATAGAATTGTTTCCAGAGGACAATTTTCTACTTATTGTTCATGTTACTTGCAACACATATAGTCTTATGCAAAAGTTTGGGCACCCCCTTGATAAGTAATAGATTTTGGTGATTGAAATGATGTAAACACAGCTTCTCTAGGACGTGGAAACAAATATTTTCAGAAAAAAAATTATGCTTAGTTATTTTTATGCTATAAATTGAACAAAAAATAAATAAAAACATTATGGCACTGTGCACTGATTATGGCACCCTACACAATCAGTACTTAGTAACACCTCCTCTGGTAGATTTCGCAGCTTCGAATGCTTTTTAGAGCTAAAAGTCTCTCTCATTTGTCCTTCAAAAACTTCTAGTTCTGTAATGTTCTTTGGCCGTCTTGCATGCACAGCTCTTTTAAGATCTACCCACAAATTTTCAATGATGTTTAAATAAGGGAACTGTGATGGCCATTTCAAAACCTTCAGCTAGCTTATCTTAAGGTCGTCCCTGGTGGATTTCGAGGTTTGTTTAGGATCATTGTCCTGCTGTCAAGCTCATCCACTTTTTAGGTTCTTTTTTTTTTTTAACAGATGGTGCGATGTTTGTTTGCAGAATTTGCTGGTCCATGCAATGTTTCCTCTGCCACTGGCTGCAACACAACCCCAAAGCATGATAGATCCACCCCCATGCTTAATGGTTGGTAATGTGTTATGAAATGCTGCTACTTTTTTCTCCAAAACATGTCTTTGCTGATTGTGGCCAAAAAGTTCTATTTTAATTTATCAGTCCACAGCAATTGTTTCCAAAACACATCAGGCTTCACATACTTCTGACATTGGATTTAACAATGGGGGTGCAAATAAGGTTTTCTTCTGCTGACCCTCCTGCTGAAAGACAGTGGAATGGTGCACCACCACTCCTGAATCTGCTAGATCTTCCTGCAGGGCTTTTTCAGTCAATTGCAGATTCTGATTTGTCTTTCTGACCAGCATGAGCAGTTCTCTCCAATAGTTTTCTTGCTCTTTCAGATCTCATCTTGGCCTCCACAGTTCCCCTAAACTGCCATCTCTTAATTGCATTTCTCAGTGTGGAAACTGCAAGCTGACAATGCTTTGTATCTTCTTGTAGCGTCTCCTGCATTGTGACCATCAATAACTTTTTTTCAGAGTCTTACACAGCTGCTTAGAGGAACCCATGGTTGTTGAGTGTTCACAAGTGTTTGAAGAGTATTTGTAAAGCTTTGAAATTGGCACCAGCTGATATTTACCAATGACAGATATTGTCATGCATCAGATTTAATGAGCTGATTAAGGTCTGAAACCTTATAAAAATATAATATGCAACTTTGAAACTAGGAGGGTGTCCAAACTTTTACACAGTGCCATAACAATGTTTGTATTTTTGTTCAATTTATGACATAAAAAGTAACTTCGCTGAAAATATTGTGTATTTTCCACGTCATAGAGAGACTATGTTAACATCTTTTCAATTAAAAAAAAAAAAATCAGCAAAATCTGTTATTTATCAAGGGATGCTCAAACTTTTCCATAAGACTGTATGTAATTTAACGTCTAGCTTTTACTGGTGAGGAGAAACATCCAGTATTCCTGATAACTATGTAATGATAATTATAGCTCATGCTGTAAAATCGTCCATCTATATCTATAAATGTACTAGACTTAACTAAAACATTTGAAAGTCCTGGACTCTTTTATAACTACTAGATAGTAATAGTTCATATTGTTCATGCTATAGATCTATCTGTAATAGACTTCCTTATATCCTAATGTGTGATTACGAAGCTGCCCCAAACCCCATTTTATTTATAATTTTTTATGGTGTGAAAGGGAAAAATTATAGTAAAAAAAAACTAAAACACTCAGAAAATTGCAATACAAAGCCTCAGGTGGATGAATGTCTTGCTCTGGTGGACTGGCCAAGGAAAGGACGCTTTCGATATTTATATATTGACTTACGACACACGATGAGAAACAAAACCCAGTTGAAAGTCGAGGACCCCCTGTAAGCACTTAATGATAACGTGGAATGCGTCATTCTCTTTCTAGACTCTCAGATAGTAAAGTTGTAGCACTTGCACTGTATTCTATGACTAAGAGAAATTTTAAACTTTTAAAAATTTTAAATTTTATTTTTTTGAAGCTCTTACATCGGTGCTTAATAAAAGTACACCTGACAGCTGAGCTGAATCAGGTGCATTTGATCAGGAAAAACACCAAACTGTGCTGGACATCGACCTCCAGGAACAGAGCTGGACACGCCCTGTTCAGAAGAAAAACCAACATGTTCCTCTGGAAAAGGGCGAATAATTTAAAGCTCAAATTAGACCTGGAGCGGTCAGAGCGTGAACTTACCGTTGTTCTGCTTCTTTTTCTGCCACTGTTTTGTGTGCGCTCTTTGCTAGTGGCAAAGTCAAATATAGTTGGAACCGCACCTTGTTTCAGTCCACACTTGAGATCGCTCTAAACAAAAACACAAGGCAGAAGTTTAGCCAACCCTCAAACATCGCACACAGGACGCTGATGATAAAGCAACACGAAAGGAGGAATTCACAGCATAGCTCATTTTCAGTGTCACTAGGCAGGTTTCAATCTGAAATGGTGAACTAAAAAAAATCAGTTATAGGAACATTCATTTTGGGGAAAGAAACTAAAGTGTAGGATCAGGTAGCCCGATTTAAAGCAAGGTGCAAGAAGGTTCTGATGAACAGAAGATCAGACAAACCACACGTGTTCTTCAGAGTGAATGGGTTTTTCTTTACCATTGTGTCAAAGTCTGGAGATCAGTCACCTTATTTATTTGGAATGACTAACTAAAACACAATAAGACAACACCATTTTGTGCAAAGCAGCAATGGAAACCTGCCCAGTATCTCCAGGATGGTCACAAAGCCCTACAACAGTGCCCTCCTGTCCACAGGTCCAGATGTGACGACATCTGGTTGGAAAACAACAGTGTTAAGTACGAATACTAACTTCCTTGTTTATCAACGACGCCTCAAAATGTCTTGAGCACAGTTTGAAGTTCCTGTGGAGGAATTCAGCCGTCTTCGTCTGTAGGTCTGACCTGCCGCAGTTCCCCACCCACTGCTTGCATCTGGAAATAGAGAAGAGAACGTTAGGATGGGCTGAGCGACACAGCCTATAAAAAACACTGTGCTATTCCATACACCCATCAGCCATAGCATTAAGACCACCTGCCTAATAGTGAGCAGGACTCACATACACCCATCAGCCATAACATTAAGACCACCTGCCTAATAGTGAGCAGGACTCTCATACACCCATCAGCCATAACATTAAGACCACCTGCCTAATAGTGAGCAGGACTCTCATACACCCATCAGCCATATCATTAAGACCACCTGCCTAATAGTGAGTAGGTCCTTCATCCTTGGATCACTTTTGGTCTCAATAAGGCCACATTTTTATATACTCATGCTCCCTGCATAATAACGGTGATGCACTTTTTTTTTGATATTGTATAAAGAAATTGCAGTATGTCAAGCATATATAAACATATTCACCAAGTCCTTGTTTAAGCCCTGCATTCTGAGGGATGTAGGAAACTCATCACAAGATTAAAAACACTGCATGTGCCCAGGCTCTACTTCAGGTAAATTCCAGCAGCTTATCAACATTTCTGCATAATTCACAGGTTAAAGACGTGAACACCTGCTCACAGTACTGGTGAATGGAACCAGATGTCTGGTTCCTCTAAAACCTCCTCAGATATTTTCATGTATAGAGATGCAGAGACATTGTCCCACCAGAGTACATGATATGATCATGTATCAGCATCACTCACATCTGAACATCTGTCCCATACCCAAATTATTATATCCAGTACATATCTGTCCCATACTCACATTATTATATCTAGAACATATCTGTCCCATACTCACATTATTATATCCAGTACATATCTGTCCCATACTCACATTATTATATCCAGTACATA
>JBBIGC010000036.1:16079359-16097627 GCA_037576955.1 Lepidarchus adonis
CCCATGACCCTGTAGGTACTAACTACTGCAGAGCTGGAACACTCCACAAGACCTGCTGTTCTGGAGATGCTCCATCATAAGAAGGCCTTAGATCCATACGCTCCTGCTTCAAAAATGGACTAGTATGAAACAACTAGTTAGTTTACATTCTTCACTTTACCTGGGAGAGCTCTTAATGTTATGACTGATCAGTTTAAAAACATTTACTGGGGATCTCATGCCGATAGCAGTTTTTGCTGTTGTGTTTCGATATCTGATGTTTTCAGTCCTGAACTGCTGTCTGGGATCATAATGCTGGTGTTGTAGGTGATCGAGGTGAAGTTTGACAAGTTTGATGTGGAGCCGGACACGTACTGCCGCTTCGATTACGTAACCTTCTTTAACGGCGGAGAGAAGGATGACTCGAGACGTATTGGCAAGTTCTGCGGAGATGTGGCCCCTGAGTAAGCATGGAGATTGGCCACTTTATCAGAAACACCCACCTTGTACTTCCACTTACTGTCCACTTTATCAGAAACACCCACCTTGTGCTTCCACTGACTGGACACTTTATTAGAAACACCCACCTTGTGCTTCCACTTAATGGCCACTTTATTTTGTAAGTTTATTTCAATAGCACATTATCATACACATAAGTCATTCAATGCACTTTACAAAGATAAACAGGAAATAAAAAAAGATAAAAACAATCCTTAAAATTGAAAGAAAATAGAGAAAAGCATATATTTTATACATCATTAATATTAAAGTTACAGAAATCAAAGCTGTTGGAATAGAAGAAATCAACAAGTGAAAAGCATAAATAATAGAATTAAAATATATAAATAAAAAAGTACAAAAAATAAATATGTAAAATATATATTAAACCAATACAAAAACCCACCTTGTGCTTCCCCTCACTGTTAAACGGATGAAAAACCTCTAAAAGTTCCCCTCTGGTTCCCTCCTTGCCATTTGCAGGACCATTGTAACCAATGGCAACATCCTCCTGGTCCAGTTTGTGTCCGACCTCAGTGTGACCTCTGACGGTTTCATGGCCTCATACTCCAGCATCCCTCGTGGCTCTCGCCCCCCCACCGCTGGAATCGGCCAATCAGGAGTCCCCGCCCACTCTGTACCAAGCAACCGCCGCCCACCACCAGCCCAGCCTGAGAAACCGGTCTCTATGACAACACAGCCTCCAATTATAACCATTCCCACAACCACCACCACCAAAGCTCCGCCCAGACGTGTTCCAGCCAAACCCAGTCGGAACGGCAGACCGACGGTCCGCAGACCAGAACCAGGCCTGTCTGATCTAGAACCGAGACGTCCAGGTGAGGAAGAGGTCACTTGGTGTCGGGACATTACCCTGTACTTTTAGGGATGTTTTAGTGAGTTTAGGCCTAAGTTTTACATTAACTTTATATTATTCATCCTGATGTCTGTCTTTGATGTTTTCATGGTTTTATGAGCCAAAATGGTCATAATTCATTTTAACATGAACATTTCCCAATTGAAACAGACTGATATATGTAAATGAGCTCTGTTCTAATTGACTGAACTGTATTATGCCAAACACAAGAAATATGTGCTTTTAGCAGCAGTTTGGAAAGCTATCGTCAGGAGATGGTGCTGTAGTCATCTCTGTCCGTGAGTCCAAGAGTGCACACCTGGCTTCACTCTTTATGAGTGGGTGGGGTGGGCCTCCCTCTCCCCCATCACTTAGCACAATGCTAGCCAGATTGGGTGCCTGTTAGCTGACATAGCAGAATTGGTAGTTAGTGTTCTCCTCCAAGCGTGTTAAGCCATCCAATGACAATGCAGAAGATGTGGGCGGAGTTTAATGAGGCTCAGAGGAAGCAGGTGCTCACCTTCACCCTCCCAGTCTGACAAGGGGAGTTAGATTAGAGAGGAGATTAAACAAAAACAAATAAATAAGCTCAGTAGCTTCACGTTCCCATGATGTCGTCTTGATTTTCAGCGAACCCGCTGTGCCCCAAAGTGTGCAAGAGAGACGCCACCATAAAGACCAGCTTCTGCTCCAGCGAGTTCGGTGAGTACAGTTGTCAGAGTGAGCGGCCACGGTCAGAGGAGTGTTTAGTGCAGTGACATCACTACATCTATTATACTAACCAATCAGCCATAACATTAAGACCACCTGCCTAATAGTGAGCAGGTCCCTCATACATCCATCAGCCATAACATTAAGACCACCTGCCTAATAGTGAGCCGGCCCCCCTCATACACTCACTAGCCATAACATTAAGACCATCTGCCTAATAATGAGCAGGTCCCTCATACACTCACTAGCCATAACATTAAGACCATCTGCCATATAGTGAGCAGGTCCCTCATACACTCGCTAACCATAACATTAAGACCTCATACACTCACTAGCCATAACATTAAGACCATCTGCCTAATAGTGAGCAGGTCCCCCTCATACACCCATCAGCCAGAACATTAAGACCACCTGCCAAATAGTGAGCAGGTCCCTCATACACTCACTAACCATAACATTAAGACCATCTGCCTAAAAGTGAGCAGGTCCCCCTCGTACACCCATCAGCCAGAACATTAAGACCACCTGCCTAATAGTGAGCAGGTTCCCCTCATGCTGCTGAAACAGGTCTGACTGTGGTGTACTGTATGTTCTGACCCCTTTCTTTCATATCAACTTTAAGAACTCACTGTTCACTTGCTGCCTAATACAGACCACCAACTGACAGGTGCTGCTTTAATGAAAAAAACTCAATATTCAATGTTCTTCACTTCACCTGGCTGTGGTCTTAATGCTATGGCTGGTCTGTGTCTACAGACACTTTTTTGTAGTAAAAGTGCAAAATTCAGACAAACAGCAAAACATGTTGCTGGCCATTATAGCTTTCAGATGTCTATGGTACTATATGCTTTTTCCTGCAGCTCCACCTTCTTAGTTCACAGTGGTCATGACCTTCATGGGATTGACCCTTCCTTCTCCAAACATGACGAGCTGAGTTACTGTTTCAGAGTCTGACCAGAGGTCGTTGTTCCAGGACAGCTCTGATTAGTCTAAAAGCTGGGGTCAAGATTTTAGAGCTTCTTTCTCAGCAGAGTAGGAGATGATGTAGGAGCAGATTGTTGCTTTTGGTTTTCTGTATGTCTGCTGCTCCTCTCAGCTGGCCTTTAGTGACTGCTGGCTTTTCTCTTACCTTCCTTATCATGGGTAAGGCTCCTCCTCCTTGGGAAAGATTAGATGATGTTCCATAGACTTTACACTTGCATATTACTGATGCAGTAGTGTTTTGACGGAGATGACTCTGCAGCTTTTTCCATTGCAGTAGTGTTTAGTAATGTCCTGGGTGAGAACATTCTCCTTCACCATCCTAATCCACATCAGTGTGTTTTATGAAAACACTATGTGTAGTTTATATGAAAATATATATTTGACATATTTGAACACTTTTCCCCAATAAATGTAGTTATATTTGTATACTGTACATACACCTGATATTTTTACAAATCTAGAAAAAAATGAATTGTTGCTCTACATAAAGAGGCAGAGGCTATAAGAAAATTACCAACAACCTGAAACTGATCTGCAGCAAGGTGCCGTTCCGGACTGGTTTGGGATTCTGGAACTGGTGCTGTGCTTTTCCACCTCAAAAAAGTTGGTGCCGGTTCTGCCGCACACTACATCTGCATAGCTGTCATCCCAGAAGGAAGCCTCTTCTAAAGATGTTGCACAAGAAAGCCCACAAACAGTTTACAGAAGACAAGCAGACTAAGGACATGGATTACTGGAACCATGTCCTGAGGTCTGATGAGTGGCAGCAAACAGGTGAGGAGTAAACAGACAAGTGTGTCTTGCCTACAGTCAAGCATGGTGGTGGGAGTGTCATGGTCTGGGGCAGCATGAGTGCTGCCGGCTCTGGTAAGCTACAGTTCATTGAGGGAACCATGAATGCCAACATGTACTGTGACACTGAAGCAGAGCATGATCTCCTCTCTTCAGAAACTTGGCCACAGTGCAGTATTCCAACATGGTAACCACCCCAAACACACCTCCAAGACCACTGCCTTGCTAAAGAAACTGAGGTTAAAAGAAACCCTATTAAATCTCTGTGGTGCCTCAAACGGAAGACGGAAGGTCACAAACATCCACCAGCTTTGTGATGTCATCATGGAGGAGTGGAAGATGATTCCAGTAGCGCCTGTGAAGCTCTAGTGAACTTCATGCCCAAGAGAGTTACGGCATTGCTGGAAAATAATGGTGCCACACAAAATATTGACACTTTGGGCACAATTTGGACATTTTCACATGGGCACAAAAAACTCACTTTTGTTGCCAGTGGTTTAGACATTAATGACTGTGTTGAGTTATTTTGAGGAGACAGTAAATTTACACTGTTATACAAACTGTACACTGACTACTTTACATTGTATCAAAGTTTTTAGTCACTGTTTTAATTCTTTTGTTATAATTTTGCAAACAAAACATTTCTTCTTGTGTTCAGTTATCACAGGCACGGTGACTGGCATCTCCGCTGGCCCTCAGGGCAGTTTACACGCCACAGTGTCCGTCATTAAGGCTTACAAGGCCGGAAGCCTGACCATCACTCAGGCTGGAGAGACCATGTCTGTGAAACTGGTGCTGCCCTGTAAGACCTGTCCACAGCTGCGTAGAGGTACACACACACACACACACGCTTACTGGCTAATTTAGTAGAAACCCTGTATTCTGTGGTGCCCAGGTTTGTGTTTTGCCTGTTGCAGCACGGGGGTCACCAGGGTTTTTCAGGTCAGCTGGGAACCTCTGGCATCACAGTTTTACCTGTTCTAGATTAAACAAGTGTGTAAAAGACATTCCCTGGTGTGTGTGTGGAAGTGCGGAACAGACACATGAGCGTATCATTGAGTGTATTTCTACAGTGACTCCTTCAGTAACGAGTCCTGATGCTAGCCACCATCTCACACACTCTGGTTAGACTCCTGCTGACACTCACAGTCAGTGACGTATTCAGAACATCCAGAAGGTCTAGAGCAGGGGTCCCCAACCACTGGGCCACAGACCAGTACTGGGCCATGGAGCATTTTGTACTGGGCCGCAGTACATGGCATCTAGTGTGTCCCGGTACACACAGGGTTAAACAGCGCTCTCTACCTGAGGGCCTGCCTCCTAAACACACATCACCGATGTGATTGGTGGAGACATGGTGCATGTTTGGGAGGTGGGCCTCATTATCACACATCGTCAATGTAATTGGCTCTTGCCTTTTCCAGCTGGTCTGTGCTGGTCATGTGTTTATTTTACGATTTTATTATTAATATATTTATTTAACATATATTTATTATATTACTTGGTTGGTTACGTAGACTACAATGTTACTTATCTTGTTTTCGCTGTTTATTTTTTCTTGTTTGGTTAATATGACTGTAAGCATATCAGCTTGGGCACTGGAGCATATGTTGTACAGACAATGGACACTATCAGAAACCCCAAGTCTCCAGAACCTTCTCCAGTGTGTGATGATCTTCACTGGATATTTTTGATTGCTGGGCCATTCTGTACCTTAAGTTGATCCTTCTCATTCTTGCTTTTCCTACAGGTCAGAACTTTATCCTGATGGGTCGGGTGGATGAAGATGGCCGAGGCACTCTGGCTCCAGGCAGCTTCACGGCTCCATACAAAGCTCCACACCACAACATCCTCAACAAACTCACCAGCCAGCCGTGCTGATGCTTCCCTTAGTCCCTCCTGACCACGGCATGACCCAAAGCCACACGTAACTCAATACGAAGACCACGGAGGAATCCACAGCCATGCATTCGAGCCGTATATCTGAAACTTGACTGCAAATTGTGATCTGGAGCAGCTGCACACTGACATGGAAGCTACCAACATGGCGGCATATAAAGGGACTATATTTCACTGTACGCGTTTTATACACACACCAATAAAGATGTCATATTTGTAATTTATGATGATGTCGTCTAATAAAAGTTCATTATCTTTCCATATGTTTTTCTTTGCTGGGTGTAATTTGAACCACATATTTGACAAAACTGCTCATTACTTTCAAAGATCTTCCAGAAACAACAACCATTTCTGCCACATTACTGTAAATCCACTAGTTTTAATGGAGTAATGTGACTAATTCATCCATCCATTCTTCAAACCTCTTGTCCATTTCAGGTCGTGGGGAAGCTGGAGCTGATCGCAGCTGACTACGGGCACAAGGCCCAACCTATCACAGGGCAACAGAGACAGACAACCACACACTCACACTTATGGGTGATATAGAGCAGTCAACCTAAAAAACAAGCCTTAAGATGTTGGGAGGAAACCGGAGAACCCAGAGGAAACACACACAATCATGGGGAGAGCTTGTACACTCCACACAGAAAGAGACCTGTGGCCGAACTCAGGACATTCTTGCTGTGAGGAGACAGTGCTGACCACTGCACCGACCTTGTAACTAATTACCTTTTATTTTAAATCATTTTAATTTTAATATAAATTTTAATTCTACCAAATGTAATAATGTAATTACAATTACTGACATTTAAATGGACTCACTACTCATAACTTTAGAAGTACAGATTGGCAGAATCTAATCTCTTGTTCAATTTATAATTATGTTGATGGTCTGATCTGAATTAGTGGTTAATGTTTTGGAATTTGCCGCTTATCGCTATATATTTATACATTAAAGATCAGACACTGTAATTACCATCACTAAGTATCCATTCTAGAATAAATGAGAACAAAACAGAAAAGAACAAAGATAAATGGTTTATTAATCATATATTAACCCATTAGATCTTATACATTGATATCATTATATTTTTTGTCATATACAATCATATAATTTGATCTAAATCAGCCTGTACATTCACTATTTACACAGGTTGCTCTGTTTTGTTGTGTAGATTTACTGTAAAGGCCTTCCAGTGATCTGAATTGAATTTTTTGTTATATTAAAACATTGCATTCCAGCATAAAAACAATATCTCATCTGTTAAACCTGGTGGTGGGAGTGGTCTGGTTTGAGTTTGGTTTGCTGCATCTGGGCCTGGGTGGCTTGCCATCAGTGATGGAACAAGTCAAAGTCCCGACCTTAAGCCAACTGAAATGTTGTGGAAAGACCTAAAGCAAGAGGTTCATATGAGGAAACACAACAATATTTAAGAGCTGAAGATGTTCTGTGTGGAGAAATGGGGCTAAAACCGCTCCGAGTCGATGTGCAGGACTGATTGACATTTACCGCACATATTTAGTTGCAGCTGCATAAGTAAATACCATATATCTTCTAATAAACGTCAGGTTTGAAGAGATGTTGTGACAAATAGACACCAACCTCCATTAGTTGCTGGGTAACACACCGTCCCTCTTCAACTTTCACGGAGCTTTCACGTTCTCCCTCCGTGTTTTAACAGAATTTATTCCATAAAAGGTGTGAAACGGCTTAGAACAAACCTCTGATTTCTGAAGACAGTTATATGAGTATAACGTGTGTAATTACTCATTTCTGTCGTGATATCTGAGGGTTATTGATGGATATTAAGCGGCTCTGTTTAAACTTATCACTGCATTCGGTGCTAAACCACTCCCACAATAACAGCAGTATCACAGACAAGTATCGAACAGACTGTTGATTTTACTCGTCATGTTTTATCTTCTGTCAAAATAAATGTGAAGAAGCTGCATGACATTTTGTGGCTGTAAATACCATCACCATTGCGTCTGCGAGAAGAATAATAGCCCGTCTCCAACAAATGCCTGTCTCTATTAAACACCGGGACGTCATTATGGTATACGGTATGTGAACAAATATTATAATTGTTGTAAAGTTGGTTTTCTTCATCTACTGTTAGGACTTCTTTGAAAATCTGATGTTTTAGGAACATTCATATAAAAATATACATTTCACAAACTTTCAAGGACCAAAATATAGAAGTACTGTGTATAGATTCTTGTTCTGGCTTTGTTGAACAGCAATTCCAAAACGAAAGATTACCAGTGGTTTGGCTGATGGGGATATTGCTGGTATTTGAAGACACATGTTGGGTTTGCATTTTCGGTGCTATTCTGTGCCTCTGTGTTCAGACAGATACTCGTGTTAAAACTGTAAACACAGTAAAGTAATGAGTATTGACAAGGACTTAACGGATCTAAATGTCCAGACGTTCGATCCACTGAAACAGTCTGCCCACCATCGTTGGTCACATGATCATCCAAAAGACTGTAATTAGCCTGAGTCTGGGAGAAAGGACCCAGCTGGTGTTTATGACAGCAGCTGAAGATATGGCAGGTCTGAAGGGAGGACAACACAGCAGATTAAATTCCATCGTCCTGTTCCTCCTTCTCCTCCCTCGCAGCACCGTGGAGCTGGCCCGGTCCGAACCTGTCCATCACTTCCGCCTAGTGGTTACAATCATAGGGTCTAGGGTTCAAGTCTCGGCCCAGGCACCACTGAGGAACCCGGGTGCTGCTCCACCACACTGTGGTGACCTTTTTGAGATGGGGGAAGAGTCGATGCGCACCTTCGAGCCAGATCAGCACCTCTTTTCTCAGCAGCAGGAGTAGCAGGCAGCAAGCCCAGTGGGTCAGCAGGTGGCGTCGATAACGTTTCCCTCCATCTGGTGCCGATAGGTGACGCCGGCCTTGTGCAAAATATAAACGGGCCTTGTCCTGTCTCCCTCGCCATCATACGCCCACGCGATGGAGGGAGGGAACACGGGCTGAACCTCACCAGTGGGAACTGAGGGACAGAGAGAAAGGATGTGAGAAGGGAACGAGTGGATTCAGAAGACCACAACAACTCTTCATGAAGCTGCAATTTAGTGGAACGTAATGTGCTGAGCTTGCATATAACAGCAATGACTGCTGACCCAGGACTGTCCCAATGAACAAAACATGAACTGACAATAACAACATTTATATATATATATTCACCCACTGCTGAAGGTCCCTACCCCTCCCTCTACACCCACTGCTGAAGTACCCTCCCCCTCCCTCTACACCCACTGCTGAAGTACCCTACCCCTCCCTCTACACCCACTGCTGAAGTGCCCTCCCCCTCCCTCTACAGTAAGAACAGTGCTCACCAGGCTGCGATGGGCAAAACCTGCCCTTGCCCTGTTCTTTACAGCGCTTGTACCAGGGAAAGCACTGCAGCACCTTCTTCCCCATGAGTCCAGCTGGAGCGTGGGGCCTAGTGGAGGCAAAAACAAAATGAATGTTGCAAAAGTCTGAACAGTGTGTTCCAGTTACGCTAGTGGTCCGACTGTAGCAGCACCGCGGGGGAACAGTTCCGCCAGCCGCTAATAGCATTAGTTACATCGATTGGCTTGGACGACAGAAAAGGAGCATTCAGAGAAAAGGATTAAGGACGAGATTTTACAGGAGAAGTAGTCTCTTTTTAGACTGAGCCAAGTGAACAACACACACACACACACACACACACACACACACACACACACACACACACACACCGCGTGGGTTGTCAGAAGCTATTGGGTATAGTAGAAATATTACTTGTTATGGTGTGAAAGGTCACTACAGTCATCAGTAACTAGTATAAAGTGGAGATGAGACCGTGTTTCTTAATGGACCACGGTGCAACATAAAGGACAAGCAGCAAGGCGCCCAACACAAGGTGCCAATAAATTCTCACTTTTACTGACTGTTCTCTGAAGTGATGACGTCTGACGCACGAGGTGGATGCCAGGAGAACGCTACCTACGGAAATGTGTTGAGCTCCAACACCCTCATGCCTGTTCCAATCACCCCTGGCCACTAGGGGGCACCACTTAACCTTCACACATTTACAGGTTTCAGTCATGGGAGGGCAGTGCAACTTTACCATAACATTACCATTAACCAATGTGAGACAGGTTTTTAGGTGGTGAGAGGAAACCAGAGAACCTGGAGGAGACCTGGAGCTTGGACACTCCACACAGAGAGACTAAACCCAGGACCTACTCACTGTGAGGCAGCTACCACTTGACCTCTGCCATCTTTTTATATACAGAATGTAAAACAAATATTACACGTCACCAATTTTCCAAGTCATTTCTATTTCTAAACGTGCTATTGACTTGAAATTGGACCCATCCAATCTACACACACAAAGAAATCAAACTATAGATGTCCATACATACACAGGCCATAGCATAGTGCATTACTGTTAAATTAGTGTTTTTTCAAAAACAGTTGTAGCTGCTAATTCCAAGTCTTTCTGAGGCTCTCCACAAGAGATCCTTATCTGACAATTCTTTTCACTCCTCTGTCTGAAATCTTGTGGGGAGCATCTGGCCGTGGGCAGTATATGGTGAAATGATGTTCTTTAATTATATTCTATGAAGCTGCTTTGTGATGACGTCAGTTGTAAAAAGCGCTTTACAAATAAAATTGATTTGATCTTTCCACTTCCAGGCTAAAGCCTCAACAGTGCCCACCGGAACCTTCAGTAGTTTAGAGCAGCGGTCCCCAACCTTTTTTGCCACACGGACCGATTTAATGTGGCACGGATAAATACAACAAAATGAAATGATACAACCAACACAAAAACGGGTATTTTGTAAACGTGAATCCATTGTGTAATTATGTAACTTTATGTAGCGTCTTCCTGAAAGGCGCCAACAACGATCAGAGTAACGTCCTCCTCTGCCCCTCATGCACGCTGGTCGCTATGGTAATGCGTAAATGTTCCTTTCAGAATAAGTTTTCAGTGCTGTTGTGGTAATCTCAGGGTTTTCTGCCATGACTTTCCTCCAGAATACCGGGAAAGTTAATGTCTCAAACACACTTAGATGCTACGTATTGAGATCGTATAAAAAAAAAAAACGTTTACATTCTTGTACAGCCCGGTACTGGTCCTTGGGCCAGTACAAAATGCTCCGCGGCCTGGTACCGATCCGTGGCCCGGTGGTTTAGACATTCTTCTGGAACCAATGGCATCAGTATGTTTTACAACAATGAAGTTGTGAATGTCTTCAGAGAGCTCTTTGGTTTTACCCCTTGTGACTTTCCATCCTTTTTGCACCTTCTTTTCGTCACATCATTCCATTTTATTACACATAACTTTTACATGGATGGATGGATCTATTTGATTTCATGTGTGGGTTGGATGGTTGTTACCGACATCTGGTGAGATTTTCATTCCAGTAGCACCTTTAAAAATATATTTACTTAGAATCTGGTGATGTTCTTAATACGTATTTTACTCTCTATAGATATAAATATATAAATATCATTATATTTTTATGATTTTTCTTTATTTCTAATTTTTTGGTGAAATTAGAAATAAATGACCACAGCATGTACATGTTTAAATGTTTCTTTAAAAAAAAGGAATCAGAACTAAAAAAAAAATTGTTTTATCTGTCCTATTTTTGATCATACCCACTGCTGTTGGGGAATCATAATACTAAACTAATGGGACGGTGGATATGATGGGCCTCCAGATCCATGGGGTCAAGAGCAGGTTTGGCATTAACCTGACACCAGGTCAAAGGTCAAAGCAACCTGGTTAAGATGTTCCTCTGAGCTTCTCTGAAAAGGCTGTTACATAAAACACTAATCCCTCACTGGAACAACTGGAGGAGATGCCAGCACATGGCTTTGGGTGGATAAACACGACTACATCACTGCAAAGCAGCAAAGTGTGGTTATATAAATAAACAGGGTTTATGAACAGTGCTCATCATGTGCCACACATTTTCACAAATTTCCATTCATATATTAACTAAAAAAAACATAATTTGACCTTTTCTATTTATTTCCCTTTTCCACCTTAAATGGGGCAGCAGTTACGGTACATGCTAAACTTCTTCTAAACCTATAAGGTGCCAAATGCTGCACCATTTAAGGTGGAGTGGGAAATTAGAACAACAAGCCAAATTAAGTTTAGTCATACCAAACAGAATAGAATACATAATTTATATTTATTATATATTTATAATTAAGTCAATAAATAAAATGTTTATATATTTATTATAAATAATGTGTATTTCTTATAACGTTTGTTTTTTATTTATTTGTTGTAAATAAAGTTTATTTATTATAAAATAGTTTATTTATGTATTTGTTATAAATTATGGTTGTTTATTTATTTACTTATTGTAAATGAACTTTAATCCAACCAGTGGTTATGGTCATTAGAAACTGAACAATTATTTAAATATATATTTAGATTAGTTTGTTTCATTATCATTTATTTATTTATTCATTTATTGTAAATGAACTTTAGTGACCTATAATGCTCCAAAATATAAATGCTCCGAAATGAATTATAAATAAAAATTTTAATGAATTACATATTTTTTGTTATAAAATTTTACTGCAAACCCCTCCTCTCTCCCCACACACAACCAACACACAGCAGCTCGTGAGAAATGAACCTACCTTTGGACGAACCGTGGAGTAATGTCTTCTCCAGTTTTTCCTAAGTAAACTCTGTGTATCACCATCCTCTACATCATCTTCCTTATCCTCGCGTAGTGACGTGACTCCTCCTCTGAGCCTGAGCGCAGGATTCGACTCGTGAATCTCCTCTATGAACGATTCACAATGGCGTTTATTTAAATGCATTTCTGTGTATTATTGTGTATTAGTGTTGCTGAGTGTTTACTGCCGAACACGGAACAGTGTGTGATGTTAGTGCCAGTGTGTGAATAACTCGAATTCAGCGTTAGTTCGAAAGAACCGATTCAGTGAATTGGTCAGTAGCGCGTTCTAACGCATGCGCAGAAGCGCGGGGGAAATTTCCACAGGCTGAGCGCCTTTAGAAGTTAATCCTTAAGCTCCGCCCACAGTCAATCGTTCAGCTAGAATAATGACGTAAGTGACTGGAATCAACTCATCACAGACCATAAATCTTTTTTATTGTAGATATTTATTAGAACCGCACTGTAGCTCATTTATCTATTTATTTCATTAAATTAAAATTATTAGTTATTTATTATTATTATTATTATTATTATTATTATTATTATTATTATTATTATTATTATTATTATTATTATTATTATTATTTCCATGATGATAGCATTTCAGAAATGGCCTAAATAAAATCTAAATAAATAACTTATATAACTAAATATGATAGTATTTACTGATGAGCGGGCCAATAGAAAATCCTAAAATAAAATGTTTCTAAACTGAGAGAGTGAGAGAGAGTTGAAGTGAGAGAGTGAGATTGTTTTCATTGCTATATCATTACTAACCAAATAAAAAATATTTTTAATTAAATGTTAATGTTTACATATTATTAGTTGTTATTGTTGTCATTGTTGTAATTGTTATTGGTGTTAATTACTGCTGTTGTTGTAGTAGTTGTTATTGTTGTTGTCATTGTTGTTGTTGTTTTTGTTATTGTTGTTGTTATTGTTGTTGTTATTTGTGTTATTATTGTCGTTGTTATTGTAGTTGTTGTTATTGTTGTTGTTGAAGTTGTTCTTATTGTTATTGGTGTTGTTATTGGTGCTGTAGCTGTTGTTGTTGTAGTAGTTGTTGTTATTGGTGCTGTTGTCATCATTGTTTGAGTTGTTATTGTTGTTGTTGTAGTTGTTGTTATTGTTGTTATTTGTGTTATTATTGTCGTTGTTATTGTAGTTGTTGTTATTGTTGAAGTTGTTCTTATTGTTATTGGTGTTGTTATTGGTGCTGTAGCTGTTGTTGTTGTAGTTGTTGTTGTTATTGGTGCAGTTGTCATCATTGTTTGAGTTGTTATTGTTGTCGTTGTAGTTGTTGTTGTTATTGGTGTTGTTCATGTTTTTGTTGTAGTTGTTATTGTTGTTGTTGTTGTTGTTGTTGTTGTTATGAATCATGTTCCATGTTTGATCTTCCCAGTAGAAGATCCTGTGAGGTGCCTGATTGTGGGATCAGCTGCAGGTTGAGAGCTGTTCATCCCGTAGTCCAGAGTATGTTTACTTCTGCACATTCACATATAACTCTGCGGTCTGATCTGATCTGATCTGCACTTTACTAGCCCTGTACTCTCACAGCACGATGGGAAACACAATAGGACAGTGAAGCTGTGTGAAGAAGGGGCATTTGGTTTAAAGGCACCAAAAAATCTGGACGAACCTGCTCTGAGATGTTCACCAGGTTCTTTTTCTCCTCTGGGTCCGTACACAGCACAAACACATTTTCTCAGAGATTTATTACCTTATATTTCTTTTCTTCCTCTTTCTTCTTTGTGGTTGTTGTTGTTGCTATTGTTATTGTTGTTGTTGCTGCTGCTGCTATTTATTTACTTGTTTGTTTGTTTGTTTGTTTATTGCCTGTGGTGTTGTTAAACCACCTGCCGCTGTACAGATGAGTATGAAGAACTACATAATACCTTAATATAGAATATTTTATGTTTGATTCCAAAACCTGACACATTTATTACAGAATACTCATCAACAGCTCTGCATGTGTTTTGCTCTTCACCACCAGCACACTAGGGGTCCAAAATGAAATAAAAGCAGAAACATCTCAGGGCTGTTTTTTGATGACACTTTCATTTCACCACTGGCCTAAACACTCAGACTCAGAAAATCCCACATTTAGTGACTCGCCTCTGACCCATTATCCCTCAGACTGTGATTGGTCAGGCTGTGATTGGTTAGACTGTGATTGGCTTGGATGTGATTGGTTGTTCCCATCACTGCTGCTTTTAACTCTGTGTATTGTGGGCCAGGAAAGACTAGGTCGCTAAGCCAGTGATACAGAAAGGAAACAGCAAGGAGCCAATAAAAAATGTTTAACATTTTTTTTTCATTTAATAAAAAACACATCTGCTTACATAGTAAAAAGTAGAGCACCCCCACTGCCCAAAAATCTATCATTTCTGTCAGACATTTGCCGTTCCACCGTGAAGGTGAAAGCACACTTGGTGAGTCGAATCACTCCTCTGGTCCACTTCCTGCTCGCTGAGAAGGTTTGGGTGGATGTGTCTCCTCCTTTCGACCAAGTAGCCTGACAGTTCTCCATTGTCTTCTTCTTCACACCCACACACTGCCCTTCCCCTCCCTCTCTGCTGCCTCCTGCTGGCTGCAGCAGCCCCCCAGCCCCCTGTGGTGGGATGCGGGCAGGTTTTTATAGACCGCACGGCTGTAGGGGATGAAGCAGAGGCCCAGCTGGAGGTGGCGGGCCAGCCTGCAGTATGCAGCTAGAGCCAGAACCAGCAGAGGAACCAGGAGCAGAAAGCCAACCACCAGCAGAGCCACACAGGCTCCGTCGTTCAGCAGATCCGAGCAGTACACGGAGGATCCATGGGGCTGCACCTGGAAGAGAAGAGGAGGGAGACACTTTCGTACAGATGTTTCCCATCAGCTATAACATTAAAACCACCTGCCTAACAGTGAGCCGGTCCCTCGTAATCAGCCATAACATTAAGACCACCTGCCCAATAGTGAGCAGGTCCCTCATACACCCATCAGCCATAACATTAAGACCACTTGCCTAACAGTGAGCCGGTCCCTCATACACCCACCAGCCATAACATTAAGACCACCTGCCTAACAGTGAGCCGGTCCCTCGTAATCAGCCATAACATTAAGACCACCTGCCCAATAGTGAGCAGGTTCCTCATACACCCATCAGCCATAACATTAAGACCACCTGCCCAATAGTGAGCAGGTCCCTCATACACCAATCAGCCATAACATTAAGACCACCTGCCTAATAGTGAGCAGGCCCCCCTCATGCTACTGAAACAGCTCTGAATGTGGTGCACATTAACATTTTGAAGAACAAGAGCTCCTCCTTCTGCTTTATGTTAAAATCAGGGACCAGAAGGTCTTAGCATTTGTTTTAAGACTGGAGTTAGGTTCTCATGAAGCCGGAGGACTTTAATGTATGATGAAGCTCCAGGGCAAGTGAAGTTTGAGACTGGGGGGACTGCGGGCGGAGGGAGTGGAGTGGTGCTGGAGTAATCAGTGGCTGATATGAGTCAGCTGGATTGGCTGCTACATTAGCGTGGTTGCTCCCGGTTTCATTTTGTGGGCTCTTTCCAGACTGTTCTGGTTGGCACAGCTGAGAACTCTCCCACTGGATCATGTCCAGAGCCCGTCTGTAATTTTGGTATTTGATTCTAGAGTCTCACTTATGTCCTGTATAAATTTCCTGGCAGGCTGGCAAGCTGCCCCCTACTTGGGTTTTAGTATGCATGCATCTCTGTGGGCTTCCACCTCACCCTGTAGCCACACAGCCCTCCTTCTGGTTTCAGGAGGTGTGCTCCTGAAGGGAGGCGCACTCCGTTCTGTTCTGGGAGGTGGTGTGAGGCCTCTTTTGGCTGGGCTGTTGCATAGGTCCCTGACGGCGACTCTAGAACCGTTCCTTAATACTGGTGGCCAGAGCAGTGCCCTCTGCCTTTTCCACACCACCAGTAATTAATCAGTTCATTATTTTGTTGATTGCCATTTTAAAAATGGTTTTCTGCCATCATCTTCACCTCCACCCACATCAGGTTATGTCTTGAGCTTATGTCTTTTACCACCAGCACTAGGAAGGTGAGGGTGGAGACATGGTCTTTTCCACAGTCTGAAGGAGAACCAACAGACACCTGTCCTGGCTGAGTGAGGGGGGAGAGGGAGGACCAGTTGTGCTATGGGTGCAGCACCATCGGGATCGAACCCACGACCTTCAGAGCTTCAACCATGACGTTGAAGTTTTGTTGTAGCTTAGGCTCTTCCTGCACTGAATGGATTAAATAATTACAACATTCCACTGTCATGATGATCCCATAAAGGAAAAGTGCAGAAATGTGTCTCCAATGAGAACTGAGAAGATTCTGAGGATCAGATCTGTCTTATGTTTGAGATCCAGATGTGTGTTGCAGCTGAGATGCTCTCTGGGAGACCACTGGAACTCGCGAAGGTGCGTTTCACACAATCAGGACGTGTTATTCTCATAAATCAGATCCACCCACTCTTCCTAATCTGATCTGGCTGGTGTTGTGCATTAGTGGAGCTCGGACACTGAGCTCAGAGGTCTTCTGCCATGGCCCAGCCCTTTAACCCCTCAACCTCCAAGCTCAGCCCTTAGTTATTCAGCTAAAGGGCTTTTATTCAGAATCCACTATTAATTATTCAGTATCTTTCAGTATTGTTGTATCTACTATGTCCACTAGAATCTTCAGTGTCTATTATGATTGATCCTGTATCCACTATTAATTTTTTTGTGTCTAAAATATAATTTTAGTATCCACAATGAATTATTCACTATCTGGTATGTATTCATCAGAATGTATTTAGAGTCTACTATGTGTTATTCTATTTATTCTGCTATTCAGGGTCTGGTATGAGATATTTAAAGTCTACTAAAAATGATTCAGTATCCTCTATGAATTTTCATGTATTTACTCTATTTTATTAAAGAAATACTTTGACTGATATTGTTTTTTCTCTCCAGTTTAGCTGTGTCCTGTTTCACTCATTTGTTGAATCCCATTGCGTTTTTTTGCTCTCAGTCCCATGCAGATTAAAAAAGAACCACTTAATTGCTTTAACCTGATCCCCAGTCACACATACAGGCACTTCTCTTACCGATGAATGACAGAGGAAGCCGAAGACCACCATGACGAGCGCTGGGGTGAGGATGAGGCCGAAGACAATTCCGGCCAGGCCTGCGTTGATGGTGGCGATGATGAGATTCTGGGCAGTAACTAGGACGGAGCAGGCCCAGCAGTCCAGAGACCCCCTGAGCTCCAGCGGCAGCTCGGCAGCAGTGCTCCCCGCCACTGAATAGGGAGGTGGCACCACAACTCCTGAGGCGGGCACCGGGGAAACAGTGGCTGAGGAGATGGAGTTTGCATGATGGAGGCGCGTTGACTCCGAGTCCACTACATCAGTCGAAAGCTGCTGAGATATGGTCTTCTCCAGCGTTCCGATCCGAGATAAAGTCATTCTGTCACTGATGCAGACCTTTCAGGGAAAGAAATCAGTCATGGTGAGAAGAAGGCAAAACTCTCAGAGATCATCTTATCTTCAAGGTATAGTAGGTATTTAGTATCCACTATGTATTATTCAGTGTCTGCTATGAATTATTCTGTATTTACTATGAATGATTCAGTATCCACTATGAATGATTCAGTATCCACTATGAATTATTCTGTTTACACTATGGATGCGTCTGTATCCACTATGAATGATTCAGTGTCTATAATAATGATGATGATGATGATATTATTATTATTATTATTATTATTATTATTGTTGTTGTTGTTGTTGTTGTTATTATTATTATTATTATTATTATTAACAACAACAACAACAACAACAACAACAATAATAATAATAATAATAATAATAA
>JBBIGC010000039.1:0-43152 GCA_037576955.1 Lepidarchus adonis
AGAGAGAGAGAGAGAGAAAGAAAGAGAGAGAGAGAGAGAGAGAGAGAGAGAGAGAGAGAGAGAGAGAGAGAGAGAGAAAGAGAGAGAGAGAAAAGAAGCTGTATTTTAGTCAAGCATCTTTATACATTAATGGCATTCTAATCAGCATTTCATTCCTGGACGCTAATGGATTGGATGGATTATGACCGCGTGTGAGTATTCCCAAAAGGTCAGAAGATTTCAACTGCAGACAAGCTTTAAAAATAGCACCAAATGTAATTACTATGCCTGTATGCTTAATTAAAAAATGCTGCATTTTTAATTCAGCAATTTACCACCTGTTTGATGCTATCTAACCTTTCAAATGCTGAGATATTTATTACAGCCTGTGGAACAATGTTCAGTAACTACATGGAAAATAGTGCAAACTGTCTGAGTAATTCTGAAGCTCTAGGAGTAAATAACGTTTGAGAGGCTAAATTGACTCATGAAATGCAACACTTTTTCTAACTAACTAACTTTACATACACAGCTTAAGGATTCATGTAGACCAACCTATAGAAGTCTGCTTTTCTTTGTGAAAGTGTAGTCAAGTGACAGTGGGCATTCATTAACATTTTATGTCCACTCTGCAGTGTGACATTTTACTCCCTCAGCGTCTTAGTCAGCTCTGGAAGGATCTCTCTAGCTGGTGCTCAAAGAGGAATGAAATGACTTCTTCCACACTGCCTTGAAGCTGGGGGAACAGTGCTCAGAATGGGCAAGTTTGGAAATATAATGTGGTTGATTGCCTTATTGGGTGAAGTATCAACTATTTCTGGAGGTAAGAAAAAAAATTGTGTGAAGTGTTATGTGGCTGTATCTAGTACAGGGGGACCACAACTTACAACAGGGTTCCGTTCCTCAACGTGTGTCATAAGTTGACCCTTTACGTAAGCGTCTATTGTGTTTTACCCTGGGGCCATTCCTCAGTCTGTCCTCTAGAGGGAGACATTCACCCACATGAGGCTCTGTATTGCTTTTTCTTATCGTTTTATTAAAGTTACTTTCCCTTAAAATTTTCACACCATTAAATTTTAAAATGGGGTTTGGGGCAGTACCATAACCACGATTTTTTGGAGGTTGAGTCGTGGACCCTCTGTATTGTGCCCTTTAAGCACAACATGCCATATTTTATATATGTAGGGGTTTACACCTTTACAACAATCAATAACAGCATAACATTTTATTCCAGGAAGTATACAAGAGGACCAAAGAGAAGTTGTTCTGAAAGAACTGGTTGAGATATGGCGCAAGGGTGGAGGATGGTATTCCCGAAGAGGGCAACCATCTCCAGAAAAAATACAGGATCAACAAATCCATTCAGTTGTACAGGGTATTGTTGGAAGTCTTAAGTCTCTGGGACTTTTCCCTAAGAAGAGTATTGGTCTGCCACCTCTAAACAAGCCACTGGATCGGAACCGACTCTCTGGATTTCTCTACAACATCTCCATGTACCTTCAAGAGATGAGTGCTGAGCTAGATAATGGTCAGGAGCTTTTCAGTGAAGATCAGTTTTGGGAGAACTTATTGTATTCTTTCCTTCAGTCAGATGGGAAAACTCCACTTGGCCAGTGGGATGGGAGGGTTCCTCCTAGACCAAGCTTCAAGCTCCAGGACCTCTTCCTGTCTTTAAGAGGAAGCCCACATTGGGATGCACTACTGGGGCTGGTGCAGAGCATCCTAACTTTTATAGAGCGTCAGCCGCAAAGACCTATCCTGACATTTGTATCACAGCACTGGAAGACCATCAGTGCTTTGCTTGACACAGCTCTACAAGCTCTCGTCAGTGGGACCTATGGCCAAGCAAGCGCAGGTCTCCAGGGATTTATTTGTGTTCTGAAAGGACGAAATGATTGCACTTTCAACGTGAGCTGGTTGCAGCAGCTCCTGACGTTTCTGGAAACAAGGAACTGGAAACCTGTGGTGAACCTGCACCCTGCCAGTGTAGCCAGCGACCACAGGGATGGCTCCCTCTCAACGGGACGTTTAAAGCCTTTTAGTGTTCCACCTGATGTCTTGCATGATGAGAACCTTTATGTCAATAATGTATCCAATGAAGGCCTCACCTCTATGCAAAAGCTGCTCCTGCAGACCCTAATGAGGTCAAACGCTGGAGAGAGGGCTGTGCAGTTTGCAGAGCATAACCCTGCCCTCCTACAGGGTCTTGATGGCCTGAGGCGTGGACTTCTACAAAGAGTGGGGAGCACTGTGTATGGTAACCTGAGGAGGAAGGTGACACGTGTGACCATGGCACTGTTGGAGGATCTAGGGAGCATGGTTGAGGAGCCGCAGTCCAGTCACCAAGGGAGATGTTCTGTGGGCAAGTTTATTCCTAAATTCTCACACTTTTGTCTTTAAAATGATGGCATTTACAGTATATTCTCTTGTACAGTATTGTCAAAGTCAATGCAGCTTTCACTGTTGAAATCACAATGGTCATGTTAGTCATTAAGCAGATCTTTGTTACTCTAAATCCTATGGTCTGGATAATCTATCCGGCCTTTTGTTGATGCTAGTAACCCAATACCCCTGGCATTATGTGCCCAGCTATGCTATTACATCAAACCCAATTGGATAAAGACCCCTCTCCATTTTCTGCATATCATCAACAACTCTCTGCGATTACCAGTGATTTGTACCCGTACACAACTCACTCATCCCGGTTTTGTTTTCTCCCAAAGGTGACCTGAGACAGTTAATTCTGTGGTAAGTGTTTTACCTTAAGGAAAACATTTCTGTTCATTTTTGCAGAGCACAGTTGTGAAAACACTCTAATGTAATACAACTTGTCACAGGGGTATTAGGCATAATCTGACATGGAACGCTCATGCCATGGGGTTCACCTCACAAGGCTTACCTAGTAGGCCACCCTTCATGTCCTGCACATCTTTGGAGGAGGAAAAAAGCAATTCAGGACAAGAGCCACCACTGAAAAGATCTAGACTTCTCCAGCCTCAGCCAGCACACCACGATCAAACCGACACAACAGACGTCTTGGCCTCGGAGATTCTGGAGGCTGCCTGTAATGACTCCATACCGGGACTCACTGGAGTTTCTAATTTCACTGTCTTCCTCTACTGTAATCTTTTTGATGGTGGTGAAGCCACACTGGACCCAGAGGTCAGCCATGTAGTGCCTGACCTGCATGCTAGTTGCTCTAGCGCAGCGTGGTACCTCTCAGCCGCAGAGGAAGATTTCCTGTGGGTACATGTGTGCAGTGAATTCTTTGCACAAGAATTCAATAATACAGTATGTGCCAACTCGTCCTTCTGGCTTCAGAGAGCCCATCAGGTAATGCCGGATATTGTCTGGTTGGTCAAGTTTGTTTGAAAAATAGAAAACCTTTTTTTCAAATGATTATTTTTATCTTTATCCTATGATGTCTTTACAGGCTGCTATTTCAAAGGATTATCATTACTTCAATCACTCAAGCATCGATGACCTCTGCCTTCAGCTCTCCACAGATGTTTCTGCAAGTTCTGCTAGTGAGACAACTGAAGATTGCTTAGCAATGCTTAGCTCTAGATCTCTGAGCGCCCATGATTTTAGAAGGTGCTTTCTGCCCAACGATTCTGCTCTGATCTTAGCCTTGTGTGGCAATGGGTCCTCCCCTTTGCCCAGTGACGGCTGGGCAGCAGAGTACTGCTCCAAAGCTCTGCCCAAAGACTCCCACCATGGCTCCAAAGACAGACCTTGTGACATCTCAAGCTGGACAGTAGATCATTTCACCAACTCAACTATGCTTGAACTTTGCAGAGACACTGTAGGTATGAAGGATTATGTTTGCAAGAACACAACCCGGTACCTCATGCTCGTTCGTAAACAACCTTTGCTGTTAGACTACTGCAACTCAGAGCAAAAGCAGGACACCAAGTGTGTCCTCCAGCAGCTGTTTGACATGCTGCCAGCTCCATATGACTTTGACACATCTCAGCTCTGCATAAACCCTATGCCCATCTTACAGGAGGCCTTGTACAAGCTGAATCATTGCGAGGGAGTTGTGGATGAGCGTGTGGGCTGGTTGGCCACAGTAAGCTACGTCCTCAGAGTGCTAGATTTTGTTGTGGGGCTGTCCGCCGGCTTGGAAGAGGGAGAACGTGAGGTGCGGCAAGGCCTTGGCCAAGCTATTCTTCTCTCCAGCCTAGTAGACAATGCCTCCTTCTGGGCAACCCTCAAGCCAGATGCATCAGTTAGTGTGCTCCAGACTGTTGGTGTCTTTCTCAGGCGAGAGCAGAACCCATCACTTAAGGAGGACCTTCTCAGCTGTTTTAGCGTAAGTGCAATCAGATATGGTTATTGTTTCTTTATATTCTAACCACATTGTAAAACAATGCATTTGATGTTACCTTGCTTGAAAGTATTGAAGTTCTCATTTTAATTTTCTTGTCTTTTTTATAAACAGCCCGTACTATGGGATCTCATTCAGAAGGAGGATAACTCCTCTGCACTGAGATTTCTACTACAGGTATATATATCACTGACTAATGAGTAGCATCTGAATAATCTGAATTCTTCTCATTATCTTTGGGACAGCAGGGTTTTGCATTGCTGGCAAAAGAGAGTTCCATCAATTTGTCAAAGTTTCTTCATAATTCACCCAATAAGATACAAACAAATCCATGTTTGCAGTGGTTGGATGCAAAATTTGATCATCCATTTTGTTTCATTTGTAATGGCCAGTGAGCCTATTGGTGCCCTCAGAACTTTTGCAAATAATCTTTATAATGGTAAAATAGTGGTAAATAAATTCTAAAAAATATTTTTGGGCAGAAAATACATTTTAGGACAAATCCTTATCTCATAAGTCTCTAAAGCAATATCCTTTTTAAAAAACTGAACATTTAACATCGAACCACTCTAACTTTATTCATATTTGAATCTTTTAATATTGACAAATCAGTGAAGGCTTCCTTTTAGCCATATGCCATTGCTATAGTGTAACCACATGCACTTTATACTATTTATATACTATTTATAGACTAACAGTGACTCATTATCTTTGCTTCTGGACTAGGAATACCTCCAGATGCCTAGGGACAGCATACGCTCTCTTCTGCTGTCTGCGGAAAAGGACGCAGTTAAAAGGTTCCTCTCTCACGTCCATCAAAGTTGGGACCAGCTACAGGTGGAAACCATACAGGTAGTCATTCAGCTGCATTTCCATGTGTTTTGGGTTTTTTTCACCATGAAGGTGTCCCAAAAACAGACGCTGTTTTGTTTCATTCACTCTTACTGAATCGGTTTTCTCTGGTCGTTTAAAGGCTTCTCTGAAGGAGCAGGAAGCTATGGAGACCATGACTGCAGCATTCATTCAGAAATTTCCACGTGTTACACCAGAACTATTTGTCGACCTCTCACAGTTCATCCCGTACATGTCTGTATCTGACATCATGAGCTTTCCTGCATCACTGATGGCCAATGACACTGTGTGAGTAGAGAAAACTTTAAATAACTATAAGGTATAAACGCATCAGTTTTAAGGTCACTATAACTGCAAAGATTTAAGTGGTTGGCATCCTGAGGAGGGAAGGTGTAGAAATAGGATGGAGAAATGCTAATGTATAAAAGGCATGGATTTTGGGACATATTGTGTCAAGAAATTGCTGATCCAGGACAATCCTAGTGAACAATAAGAATATGCAAAAGAAACATGACATTTGGATTTTATGAAATGGTGAGGCCTGAAAAGGGCCTTAAGTTCTTGCTAAACTGGCACTGAAATGGATAATGATATTTCATAAAAATGAAAATAGCCTGAACACTTTCAGACTTAAAAGCCATAGTGTCTCACTTATCAATGTGCACTCAGAGAATTACCTCAGACGGGATCATTGTTTTAACAGTTTCCACGCTGTTTTAGGCTGATGGCTATTCGTGATCACAGCTCTGAAATGAAGTCTCCTCAGAAGCAAGCTTTTGCGAAACGCCTCTTACAGTCCAGTGTGGTAGGAGATGTCCCCACCTGGCCACCATATTTCCTGACCTCCATTCTTCCACTGCTCCCACACCTTCCTATTAGCCACTTCCAACAGCTAACGTCCCAACAGGTTGGTAACAACTATGTATATATAAATGGTGTAGTGTATATGGTACAAAAAGGCTTTGAAAGAACCAAATTAAAGATGTAGATATTCCATTCAGCTCAGTCCCCTAGTGGAATTTTTGGCAAATAGCAGCTTGGATGCCACAAGAGGGCGCCATGTTCTCCGTACTTTGTTCAGCAAGAGGAAGAATCTCACAAGTGAAACAATAATGAGGTGATTTATTACTCATAATACTATTTGACAATCAAGCCAAATGACAAATGGCAAATGGTTAACATACTTTTCTTTTGCTACAGGCTAGGCATCCTAATATGTTACCTGAACTCCGAGGAATTACATCGTTTTCTGTCAACTTCGTCTGTCTCTCCTGCACTGTGGCAGCAGCTTGCAAAATGTGTATCAGAAGGCCATGTCAGTGGAAATGGCAGAGTGAGCATGTGCTTTTTAAAATATATTCCTCAACATATTCTGGATTATTCTCTTATTTCTCTTACCTTAGATTTACTATTTATGTGGTTTTGTATGCCAAAATCAGTATCGCCAACCCCACCTCTCGCTATGAAAGGCTGCAGGGCAGATTTCCTTCCATGTATTTACCCCCTTTTATGATAACTCGCCAACCCCACCTCTCTCCAAATGAATTTATTCATTATTTAATTATTTATTACATGACCATTTTCACATTCTCTCACTTTATCACTTACACTTGCAGACTGTTCTTGTTACTGTGGGAATATAGTGACTGAAGTTACTTCTGTGCTGATTGGCTGCCGTGTACTATGACTCTTTCGTTAAGCAAGTGTGTGCCAAAACACTCATTATACAGGCAAAACGCTGGGATGCTGCACATTGATTTGTAAATCATATGGATGTCAGCAACACATTTGAACAAAGCTGGGATGGGGGCATGTTTACCAGTGTTGCATCACTTCTTCTCATTCTTGACCGATAAATGATTTCAGCTGCCCAGCAGTTTGGGGTCGTATGATACACCAAATATTTTGATGGATGACAGGTCAGTTTAGCTCCCAGACTCTTCTACTATGGAGCAATGCTGTTTTTATGCTTGCAGAGTGCCCAGATAAGCCGAGTGGCACTCTCCCTTTAGCCTGGGGGCACACAGCCTCCCTGACTTCCAAAAAGGTTTTCAAATTTTGTTTTGTCAAACCACAGGGCAGTTTTTTACTTTCAGTCCATCATAAATAGGCTTATGAAATGAAATTCAACTTTATTGTCATTGCACATGTCACAGGTACAAGGAAACGAAATGCAGTTAGCTTTAGCCATAATATAGATATATTACAGATATATGTTGGCAATAATATAAATATATTACAAAAATGACAAAAAATGGTCTATTATAGATATATATATTACAATGTACACTGTGTGAAGGTATGTTGTGAATATGCTGTAGCTATCGGTATGTACAAGCTATGCACAGGCTGTATAGATGAGATTATACATAAGTAAATACAAAGCTGTACAGAAATATGAAGTAAAGCTATACAGAGATATGGAATATGAACTATCCAAGTTATGACAGTTATTATATTGTAATTCTTATGTAACTTTTGTGGATCATGTTTACATATGGTGTCTTGATTGCCTGATAGAGATTTAACTTGCATTTGTGGTTGCAGGGACAAACTTATAATAATTGTAATAATTTAATAATAATAATTATTATAATAACTGCAATAATAATTCATTTAGGTAATTATTGACAGTTTTCCTAAATTAATGCTCATGCAAATTATATATATGGACAAAGTATGTATTTATATGTATATATAAATATATTTAAACCTTTTTTTCTCCTTTTTTTCAGAGATAGATAACCCTAACACTAATACACACTCCACGCACAGTAATGATAACCGTGTTAACAGACAGGGGTATGTGTTCATGAGCTCTCACAGTGACTTCTACAACAAAATCAGCTTTTTAATGTTGGGCCACCTGAGGGCTGGACTATCACACCTAACCAATATTGTTTTTTAACCTTCTCCCTTGTGTACTTATTGTAGATTTCTCCTGATTCAATGAATTGTTTAATGATATTATGTAAAACAGATGATAAAATTTCCAGCTTTACTATGAATATTGTTGCTCTGTTTGCCTGTGCAGCCTTTCTCACAGTAAATTCCTCTGAATCTCTGGGAGACCCTTTCTTTGCCCAATCATGCTACTGTTACATGTTACCTGTTGCTAGTTAGTTGCAAGATGTTCCACCAAGTGTTTTTATTTTTATTTTTTTAAGAATTACATTAATTATTGTCCTTGTCCCGGCTTTTTAAAAACATTCTGTTGTCAGTGAGCATATTTTTCCCAAAAGCGACAACATTTTCAACATTAAATATTAATAGCCTTTGTTCTATTTTAAAGTAAATCTGAATTTACATGATTTGCAGATTTATATATTTTATTTTTATTGACATTTTACACATGTCCCAAAGGTTTTTGAAAACGTCATAGACAGGACTAAACTGTGGAGGTTTAAAATGCGATCTGCATGGAAAAATTGCATGGAAAACTGCATGGAAAAATTAATTGTTTACATGTATGAACAGTATTTACTTTAAAATTGTTAACATACTAATATATCAAAGTACATCAAGTTCTTAAAGTTTAAACAAGTATTTATCAGTGTTAATCCAGCAGACATGCATAACACACTGTTTCTCTTGTTCACAGCTTTCCCATTGGTTGGGCCTTGCCCTTAAAACTCTAAATACCAGTCTTTTATCTTCTTCGGCACTGGACTCTCTGCATGGGGTGTTACCCCAGATGGGCGCTTCCTTCTTGCAGTCTCTGTCCTCCTCTAAACTGTTGGAACTCTTCTCCCTGCCTGGCATGCCCACTTTCCCACCTGCACAGGTAAGTACAGAGGGCAATGACTGCAAATGTAATGGAATACTGTCTTTAATGTAATGCATGACATCATTATTCTATTACAGGCCTTCCAGATTCTCAGCAAAATAGCCCAGGAAACAAATGTAAGTGTCACAGGATCTATACAATTGAAGTATATAACGGCTGCCTGAGCACTTGCATTCATTCTGCTTTTCTGTTTAGATCAGTGCCAGCACATTATGTAGACTGAGACCATTATTATCAGGTTTGGCTCCTGCCTTGCTGAGAAACCTGAGTGTACCTGACATGATGGGACCATCTGATTGTCAGTGCTGGAGCTCTGTATTGACAGACCTGCAGCCTGCCCATCGTGCAATGGTCTACAACGCAGTACAACAGGTACGGATGTACCTATATGGAATTTCTTGGCTGATAAAAAAAAACACCTTTTAGAAGAAGATACTTTAATTATACTCATTTTTATAACTGACCCTAACTGCTGGTGGTCAAGTTTGGTTATAGTGTTGTTATATGTATTATGTAAACCATGATTCAGTAGTCAGTAGAACAATGAAGTGTTACAGTTTCTCTATGTGTCTTCAACAATGAGTGTTTAGACTTAAAATAGTCACTACAGTCTAGCAATTACAAAAAGAATTTCACTGTAATCATGATGAGGGTATGGGATAACAATATCTGAAGTTTAGTGTAATGGTCTGAATTTCTAGCTGTTGTGAACAGAACTTCTCTCTTGTCTTAAAAAAGGGGGAAATGATTAGCCCCTGTCTTTCAAAACCATGTCACACAGTCCCATTGTGGCTTTACATGGCAATCCTGTCTGATTCTAGAGCTCAGAAGTCATGCGTCATTCTGTAGCTGGTGTAATGCCTGTAATGCCAGGCTCTGACCTGGATTCCTCTTTAAGAATGGCAGTTATTGTGCCCTGTGATATGAAAAAATGTATGTAAATCATATATATATACTATACTAAGAGCCATCATATAAAGTAGAGTCAACCCCAGTTAGCTCGCCTCCTGTTATCTCACCAACCTTGCCTCTCACCATGAAAGGCTGTAGAACAGATTTCCTTTCATGTTATTTACCTTTTTAAGTCACCGACCTCACTTCTTACCCCCGCCACAATGTGTCTGGTGTATGCATTTCTCCATCTATAGCGCACCAAACTTGGGTCCATGTTAGTGCTGTAGTTTAGAACGCACAATTCTGTAGGTCTGCTAATGCTGCTACTGCTACTGCTGTCGCCACCTCCAGTTTCTCATGCATGCAATGATGCTGAGGAGGTCTTAATCAGCAAAATGCAACATGAACGAGCAGCGCACATATATATAGCAAATGCCAGTTTCTCTAATGGGAGTCCAGTATTACCGTAAAGCATTTAGTAGGTGTTCAACTAGATTCTACTACCGTATATGACAAAGCCGCAAAAAAGAAAATATCCAGTGAGCAACAGTACTTTTGCACAAAATTGGAAAAACGTTGTCTGGTCTGAAGAGTCTTGATTTCAGCTGCAAAACACAGATGTAGGGTCAGGATTCAATGTGAACAACATGAAAGCTTGGATTCATGGAAGTCTTATGTCAACAATTCATACTGGTGGTGGTGTAGTGGTGTACAAGAAATTTTCAGGACCAACAAGAAATGTTTAGTACCAACTGAATTGTTGAGTTGTTTTAAAGCCACAGCTGACCTGAGTTTTGTTACTGACCATGTTCATCCCTTTATGACCATGGTGTACCCATCTTCTGAGGGTTACTTCCAGAAGGATAATGCATCATGTCCCAAAACTCATAATTTCACATTGGTTTCTTGAAAATGACAATGAGTTCACTGTCCACTGGCTTCCACAGTCTCCAGATCTCAATCCAATACAGCAACTTTGGTATGTGGTGGAATGGGAGATTTGCATTAAGGATGTGCAGTCGACAAATCTGTAGCAGTTACATGATGCTATCATATCTTGGATGTGACAAATCTCAGAGGAATGTTTCCAACACCCTTGAACCTATGCCATAAACAATTAAAGCAAAAGGGGGTCAATCTCTGTACTAGCAAAGCGTCCCTAAAAAAGTGGCTGGTGAATGTATATAAACATAAACTGAGCTCTGGACAAAAGATCTCTTAAGTCTGTGTTTAAGCAGCTCTGTGACAGCAACCTGCCGCTGAAAATACTCCTCTGCATTATGATGGTATACAGTGGATGACAATCATTGTCCATGACAAACAGTGTCCTCTCTGCCACAGTGTCTAACTCCATCCTGACCACAAAGCCAGCTTGTCTGACCAGCTTGTCCAGCCCATAGTACCACAGCATAGGAAAGACTATGAGCTAGTCTTTAGGAATTTCCTTCATATATTAAAATAAAGCTGACTCTGCTCTTTCCTGAAGAGTATAAGTGCTTAGTAAACATTATTTGATTAAACGGCCATGGGTCTGTTACTCATTTAATTAAGTGTAAGAGCAGCCATGTCAGTCCCTGTGCTCACTGGTTTTATCTGTTTATCTACAGGCTCTGGAGAATACATCAGCAAACATCACCCTGTACCTGCACTGCCTTCTGCCTGTGATTTCTCTGAAAACACTGACAGCAGAACTCGATGGACGCACCATCATTCGTCACATTCCTATATACAAGAACCTGCCCTGGTCCCATCAGCAGGTAATATTATATTTATGCCCTGTACCTCACTAGGTTCCTGCTAAATTTTGGTTACAAACCGAACACAGCACGTTTTGGCCAGACACAACTAATGTCACGTTCATTCGCAGTAGTTCATTGTTTATGCTACAGATGAGCCTTTCAGTAAATTAATACCAAGTGCTCCTCAGCTGCCTTCAAGCAAATTGGCCTCACTGTACTACAATAGCTTCCACAAGGGAATATGAATTAGTAATGCCCATATTAGAGTGATTTTGTCTCAGCCAAAGCGGTATCACATTCATTCTTGATTAGCGTCCAACATCTCAAGTGTTTCATTCAACAGGCTCAGCTGCTTTTCAAAATGATTCAGCAGATGGAAAACGTCACCAGAGACACAGTAGTGTAAGTGACCCATGGTTGCACTACACTTGTTTTATTTTGACTAGTCTCTAATGCAGAAAGTTACACCAATACTTTAAAAGTTTGGTGGTTAAGGTGTAAACACTCTGAGTGGTTTGATGGGAAATGGTTAATTATAGAAAAATTTGCTGACTCAGACTTCTTTACAGTGGAGGTGATAGGAACCAGGAGTCACAAGGTCTACAAAACCAGTGAACCAGTGAACCTGCATGTGTCTCTGGTGGGATACATTAGACAGAAAGTGTTGTTATTGATGTGTTAGACGCAGGAAAAATGGGCAAATGACTGAATCTAAATGACTTTGTAATGGCTAGATGGTTTAGTCAGAGCATGTCCAAAATGACTTGCAGGTATGCAGTAGTTAGTGGCCCAAATTGTTATGAGTGATGAGCATGGGCAAAGGGAACTAGTCTATTCAAAACCTTGGAGACTCAACCTCTTGTAGGAATTTCTGCTAAGTAGACATCACAGCCCAGTTTTACAGGTCTTTTGGAGTCCATCCCTTGATGGGTCAGGGTTGTTTTGGTGGCACAAAGAGGTACAATACAATATTAGACAAGTGATTTGAATGTCATGATTGGTCTGAATATAGTGAATGCAATGTACCTACCTCTCCACCATGAATGTATATTTAAAAAAAAAGATTTAGGCCAATATATTTTCGCTAATCTCCTACAACTATTTTGTGTTATTTTTTATATGTATTTTCAGAATGCTTTTTGTTTTTATATGCAGAATTTTTAATGGTACCATTGTTGTTTACTTTAATACTATTTTGGCTTCAAATGCATTACATGTACAGTTGTGAAAAGATTAGGACCCTATGAAAGCCTGTGTTTTTGTAACATTCTTGGACATATGGATATTTAATAACAATACTGGGCGATTCAAATAATACAGCTAAACAGTAAAAACTGAAGAAAATCTGCAAAATATAATTCTACAAAAATGTGTTTAAGGACATGTAAATTAGGGCACCCTCACCTTTATTCCCAATTAAAATCGCACACAGGTGTATCGCATCAGGTGTACATGTTACTCAGTATTGTGAAGGAAGTTTAAACCTCAGACATTTAGTTTGGTGTGCTCCTGACTGTTCAGGTGAGAGTGAACCATGGGGAGATCTAAAGAACTGTCTAAGGCCTTCAGAAAAAAGATTGTAGCACCTTATAAGTCTGGTAAAGGATTTACCAAAAAAAATTTGCAATCATCCATTTCAACATCTGGAAAATGGACTTCCACTTGAATTATTTGGACACCAGAACAGAACACATGTCTGCCATAAACCAAATACAGCATTCCAGGAAAAGAACCTCATACAACTGTTAAGCATGGTGGTGGAAGTCTCATGGTTTGGGGATGCTTTGCTGTTGCAGGACCTGATCAGCTCACCATAGAGTCCATCATGAATTCTGCCATGTATCAGGGGCTTGAAAAACATGAAACCATCTGTAAGAACATTAAACCTGAAGCAGAACAGGAACCTGCAAGATGACAATGACCCAAAACATTCCAGTAAATCGACCAAGGACTGACTGAAAACTTGTTCTGGAGTGGCAGAGTCAAAGCCTTGATCCCACAGATGCTGTGGGTTGACTTGAAACGGGCTGTACATGCAAGAAAACTTGGACAAACTTGGACCAACTTTCCTCAAACCGATGTCAAAGACTGATAGATGGCTACAAAAAGCATCTACTGCGGTTAAGGGGGTAACACTATTTATTAGGTGGTAGGGTGTCTTTTCCCCAGTTAGAATACACATTTTTGTTGAAACAAACAAATAAATTTTTGTTTACCTGCAATTAAATCACTTTCTGTTTTTATTATTATTATTATATTATATAGATTAAACATCGATATGTGCAAATTTCACATTTCACTCTCCATCATGAATGTATGTTTAAAAAATAACACAAATTCACGTAATATCAACAAAAATCCGTTTGGAGTCAGTCACAAAGTCACTTTAGATGTCTGGTTCTCATCACCACCGCTGTGAATGCTTCTGACTGTAGGTTTCGCATTTCCACTCTGTTTACATTAAATTATGCAGAAATATTTTGAAATCTGTGTATTTCTCTTTTAGCCAATTGTTCATAAAAAGTACTTTTGAGCTAATCTATACAATTTTATCCACTTGTACCTGTTGAACCTGTTACTGAATACTAAATAATCCCAATACTTTATGGCTTACAGCTGAAGAGTTGTACTGTTTGCTACTTTTCCTTACAGGCGTTTGGGCCGCATTGCAAGTGGCATGAGCTGTAATAGGCTACGGCTTTGGGCCAATGAATCAGACTTCTCTGAATTGTTGCAGTTTATCACAGAATTGCCAGGAGGACTGAGGCCAGCTCTGGTGAGAATGTGTGAGACAAGCTTCAGACAATCCCAGCAATTCAAAATAAGTCAGCTCTACTGTTTTCCCGTTGCAATGCCAAGGCAAAGTCTACTGTGCTGCCAATGCAAATAGCATTTGTTACAAATGACACTACTGAAGGTTCACATTTTGGCTTGCCAGGAAATAACAAATGATGCATGAACACGGCAGTACCATTGTTGTGCTGTAAGGCAGTTCTTCAATAGCCATTCACCAGCCATATGTTCATCGGTTTAAAGGGTTTTTGGTCTAATTAATTCAGAAAATGAATAACTAAGCAAACATCATTCTATATTTGTGCCCTTAAGGAAACACTGCATCAATACATTTTGCACCTAAAAAATGAATGAGCAGTAACCTACCAATAATGTTTCAACAGAGGAAGTGTGTGGTGGAGGAGCTTCGGAAAAGGCCGAATATGGATCTGAACGGCTTCAGTCCTTCATTTACTGCAGGACTACCGTAAGACCAGTCGTTTTGTCCTCTCAAGCATACCATCAGCCGAGCCCCCGGTTCCCTCTGACTCACTGTCATATGTTGTCTCACAGACTGATGATGATTGAGCGCCTGTCCAACCACTCACTCATGGCCATCCTGAACCACATTCGACGCTGCTTTATTGATTTCCTGCAGCTTCCGCGGCACAAGCAGATGGCCTTGGCTGAGAAAGCTATTGATGTTCTTGTAAGAAGAAATAGCTTTTGGAACATTTTGCTGGACTAGAAGATTTTAGGCATTGTTTAGAATCTCTTTCCAACAGTCAATAAAAGTATATCAAATTCATTACTCTGTATGCCCTAGGCTTTTCTGTATGTGTGTATATATCAAAATTACATTATTGTATGCACAAGGGAGCTCCCTCTGTTATCTAGATTGAAATGAATTTAATCAATATGCTTACAAATTGTTTCATCTCACAGTAATTTTCCCAAGAGCACTAACACTCATCTTTTATTGGCCAACGCAAATATTCTTTCATTTCATCTTCGTTTCCAACCTCTTTCCTAGAGTATTTCTGAGGACCATCTCTCTGGGGCCTCCATGGACCTGCTCGGTCCTCTGCTGCTGTTCCTGGACAGGGATGTGCTATCCCACGTGGACAGAGAGGCTCTGAAGCTTCGATTAGAAGATCTGAGACAATACTGCATGCCTTCTGATTCCTTCAAAGAGATAGCTGCCCTGCTTACAGAGAGGAGCATGCTGGGGTAGGCTCTTTTTGCACCAGCATTCACTTAACAGTACTTAACAAATGCTTTATGTGAGTTTAAACTAGAGTTGGGGCAAAAATGTTAAATTTTGTTAGATATGATATTGTTATAACAATATATATTTGTTAGTATTATTTTATAATTCAGACCACATTCTTCTCTTGCATCACAGCAGAAACAGGAAAGGAGTTAAATGGGAAAATGAGAAACAAAATGAATAGAGTCATAATAAGAGAATGTTATTTTGCCAAACAATACCAACACATTTGTAAGACAAATAATCTAATCAGAGACAAAATATTGTTTGTTGCTTTAAATAATTTTTTTTTTTTTTTCCTTTGTGGAAATCATCACACAGTTGCCAAACTGTGTTGTTAAGTAATCGAAAACATTTTAGTGTTGTTTCTGACAGCGTATTACACTATTAGCTATAACAGTGGACAAATATGTTGCAAAACAATAGTAATATATAAAAAAAATATTATTTTCACTACAAATGATGTGCAATCTTATTACAAATACTGTACACAGATTTTTGGTCAACATGTCATATTCTACACTGCATTAGGCAATTAAACAGACTGACAGTGGGTTATGGTAACATAAAGCTTATTTGGTATAAAGTACGTCTGGACGATTATCCTTTTTTAAGCTAGCTGCTAGTTGTAGCTGTGTCATACAGCATCAGAAACCACATAAGCAAGTCTGTTTGAGTTTACGTAAAAACATGGCTTGTGAAAAATTTCTGATGAGCTTAAGCTACCATTACTTAGCTACATATAGCTCCAGTAAAAAAGAAGTCTCAGAGACCCCATTTAGGCTCTATGTAAATCATATTTGCTCTTCAATATTATATAATATTTTCTTTTATATTGTATTCTCTGAAGGACCCTGATCAGTTCTGGGCCCTTGAAAACTTTCCTCCCCCTTCCAGCATCCCTGTTCAGAATAAAGCTGTTTTGGTTGATAGACTAAATGGAGAGCGGTGCATTGTCATTATCGATATTGAATATTTTAATAGATATTTGTTTTTGCAATTGAGTTAACAACTTCTCCTTACTGCAGAGATCCAAAATCATGGATGGTGGGGGATGTTGAACATGTAGGCCGACTTGTCTTCACCTTGTCACCCCAGCAGATACGATCTCTACCACTGGTAAGCAATGCTTTCAGAAAAGAACTGTTAAAGCTCAACCAGCCTGTGCTGTATTGCTATATGATGATGTTTCGGTCAGGACGACTTAGGTAAAGACACGGTTGAGCAGCTTCTGCAGAGCCAGTGGCATTGGAAAGACTCTGCTCTTGGTAGAGCGTGTACCGACCTGGGAGGATTAAAAGACAAGATCTACAGCCTCATTCACAAGATCATCAAAGGGCGCCGGTGGACACGGAGAGGTGGGGCATATTTATGGCTTCAGCCTGTTGGGTCTGTTACGAGTTACGATACTTAATCAGAAATGATTCATTTGACCTTATCTGGGCTTATGAATGGTCTGCATGTGTTTATCAGAGCCAACCCCAAGCTGCGCGGACATCAAAGGAACCTTCCCCTCAGCCTGGCGCTGGTATCAGCTGAGCCGAATGAGGAGGAAGGAGCTAGAGGAGTGTGTTGAGTTTATGGGTCAGGATGGTTCACTGGACGCTGAACAACGTGGGGCACTATGGACAGAACTCAGACCGGTCAGTTCACAAACACACAGATTTAAGACAGTGGTTTTATATATATTATAATATTTCGTTGGACCACCTTTAGCTTTGATTGCAACTTGCATTCGCCATGACATGAGTTTCAATAAGCTCTGCAATGTCACAATATTTATTTCTATCCAGAGTTGCATTCATTTTTGCAGAGATCTCCAGCACATCCAAACATTCTCAAAGGGGTTACGGTCTGAACACTGTAATGGCAAATGCATGTGTGAAAATGATGTCTCATGCTCCCTTTCACAAATCCTGAAATATGCCTGTGCCATTGGGGAAGAAGAAATTTAGTAATGGAATAACATGGTCATTCAGTATATTCAGGTAGTCATCTGATCTCATTCTCTGGACACATAACATGACAAAACCTAGATCTGACCAACTGCAGCAATCCCAGATCATAGCACTGGCCCTACAGGTTTGTACAGTAGGCACTAGTCATGATGGGTGCATCACTTCATGCGCCTCTCTTCTTACCCTGATGTGCCCATCACTCTGGAACAGGGTAAATCTGCACTCATCAGACCACATGACCTTCCATTGTTCCATAGTCCAATCTTAACACTTGCTAGCAAATTGAAGCCTTTTTTTGCAATTAGCCTCACTGATCAGGGGTTTTCTTAAAGCTACACAGCTGTTAAGTCACAATCCATTTAGTTCCCTTTGCACTGTGCAATTGGAAATGCTCTTACTTTCACTACTGCTTTTATGATTTGATTTCACCAAATGTTTAAGTAATTGCAAATTATGGCCATTCAAGATTTTTTTCCGACTACATTTCTTCCATGAAGATGATGGATCTCCACTATCCTTTCAGATAATAATAATGTGTTGGACAGTTCTAAACCCATTTTTAGTTTCAGCAATTTCCTTAGATGTTTTCTTTGCTTAAGGAATGTCAATTATTTGACCCTTTTGAAACAGATTAACATATAATAATATATTATATAAGAAGGCCATTGCTGTTGTTTTTAGTATTTTAACAGATAAGAGGATGTCGTATCAGAAGCCACATAAGCAAGTCAATTTGATGTTACTTATCATCTTGAGGTGTAATATGATATATGCACACAATCTGTATGATGTCACTGATTGGCTGTAATTGTTTGAAAATGACTGTGAATACACAACCACAGCGAAATGTTACTTCTGCACTTAACTCATCCACACATAGAGCAGCGAGCAGCTATCGTCAGCGCCCGGGGAGCAATGTAGCAGGACAGTACCTCGATTAAGAGCACATCATTAAGGCCTGGGCTGGGACTTGACTCTGTGACCTTCCAGTCCCAAGGACGAGGTCTTAACTTCTAGGCCACCTGTTCACATTTGTTATTCGGTTGCTTAATTGCAAAATTGCAAAAAAAGAAAGGTAAATGATGATTTTTAATTATGTCTGAAAAGCATCCTTTAGTCTTGTATTGTTTTGTTTTTGCAGCTTTATAAACCAGCGAAGGCACTCAGGTCGGAGCAGCTGTTGGAGTTAGGCTGTATTGTGACGGAGATGGGTGAGAGAGAGCTACAGGCTGCCAACTTTTCTGACCTGGCTGTGGTTGCCTATTTTGGGACATTTAATGAGTGGAACACAAAGAAAGTAAGTTTTGACCCAGGCAAAGGATATATGATATATGATATCTAAAACATCAAATATAGAGATGGCATTCTACTTCCTACTTCCTGTTATGATTTTCCCTAAGCAGCTGTTCGAGATAAACAATACTGAATAAATTAATCACACTTTATAAGTTCTGGTGGAAATATGTGGTGATGTCAGATTTACTGTCAATTTCACTTAAGCCCTTGTAATTGGCTATCCAACCCATCCAGATGGGCATGTTGCATTCTGAAAAAAACCCCACATTAAATTCAATATGGCAGCTTTTTGGTGAATACTTTAAACCAGTGGCCTGCATCCTGCAGCAATAGAGGATGTGGAGCGTCTGGGGATCCCTGTGGACTGGTTTGAGAACCACTGTTTCTATTAGACCTGGATTTCTGTAATGCTGCTTTGTGACTGTAACATCTGTGGTGAAAAGTGGTGTACAAATCAGTCTGACTTGTTTCAGATTTTGCAGGGTGCCTCACAGCAGCACAAAAACACAATGTTTTATTAGCTGCTTTTCCTTTACTGACTCAGAATTTTGTTTGAAGATGGTTTGAACATAAAAATGTCTTTTCCAGTTGATTGTGATTGATGCCTATTTTTGCCATAATGCCTAGACATGCTGTATATGGACATATGGTTAAGATTTTCTGATTGAACCATGGTGTTTTCCAGATGAGAGCTGCTCTCCAGGGAATAATGAGACGGCGTAAACAGAAGCCAGAAGAGCTTGGAGTGGTGGAGCTGGTTTCTTTTGGTCATCTGCTTTGTGGTCTCAGCTCCTCAGAAATCTCTCGTCTGGATCCTTCCAGCTTGAGGTCGGAGGAAGAGTCAGCCTCACATATTTTCATGTTTTCAAATGTGTTCGAACTCATGCTGTACACCAAATCAATCTCAAATTCCTGTGGTGTGTGTGTTTGTGTCATAGTGTGGCAGCTATGTTCCTGAGGGAAACTATTCTGCCATGCTCTGAAGAGCAGGCTGAAGCCCTGACTGCGAGACTGTCCAACCCTCTGGGCTTTGGCCCAGTTAGCAACTGGGGCTCTGAGATCTTCACTGAGATCGGGACCCTAGCAGGTAAGAGGTCAATTTCCCACATTGTGTATGCTGGACAGGCATGACTAAGCAATCCTTCATGATGGACATAGTACCTTGAAATTACTGCAGATGTAGTCCCTTCATCAGGACATGTTTGGTGTATTGTCCTGGAGTTACAAGCCTAATGTTGCTAACATGTAATTCAATACACAAGTGTCAATTTAGGTTGAAAAGTCATGGGGACTGTGCTGATTATTTTTGTCAATGGCAGAGTGGAAATCGTATTGGTTGACGAGGGGCGCAATTTCATTTCTCAACAGAGGTGCTGTGATGAGATTTATAGATTTGGGTGGGTTTGATATTATTACTGATGGATGGAGTGGCTAGCGCATTTGTAGACAATGGGACGCTGGCTAGCATATTTTTTACCTTGGAAGGAACTGTAGTTCTTCTCTAACATGACATATCTTGTTCTTCTCTAACATGACATATTTCTGAATAAAACATAAGATTGAGACGGGAAACAATTGTGGGTGTGGCCTGATTTGATTAGATTTTCAGGAAAATCAATTCAGAGAACATGTTTAGTATTTTGTTTCCCCTGGTCCTTGTACAAGATGATGTAGATAAATGTCAAAGGGTGTTTAACATAGTGTCATGGTAACAATCACCACAGTACGATCAAACACAGAGAAACAAGTATTTAATTTTCTGGATGATATAATTAGGTTTAACATGGTCAAGACCATGAGTATATAAGATAATAGAGGGGCATTTTACTTCCAGGCTGACTTGCTTATGAAGTTTGCAACAATGTTACTATATGTAAAAATGGACTAACGTATGTCACATAGCCAGAGTGTGAAGTATCTAATGGCATATGGGGGTCCTTCTGCTCTCTAATTACAACAATGGAAGGACCAACATTCTTTGTTGGGTTTTGGGGGTGTGGTCGGGGTAGTGTTATTTTTACGAGTGGGGAGCTCTCGTGTCAGTCAGGACCACCCAGGACCCCATGTGTATCACATCCTGAGCAAAGCCTAAGACCTTAATGGCCTAAAGTTTATGCTTTTGTCAATAACAGCACAGAAACCACATAAGCAAGTCTACAGGAGAAACCTGACTCTGCTCAATGCTAAACTGGTGACAGTACAGCTGTATTGCTTGCTAACTCTACAGTAGATCTACAGTGGCAAACTCTGGACACTAACCATACCATGACTGCACTTCCTGTGAGGGCAAACGTGTGTCACTTTGATTTCATGCTGTGACTAAAGCTGTGGATCGTGATTTTAAATGTTGTGTTGACATGCCCTCTCTCCTCAGCTGGACTGGACGACATGGTGTTGTCTGCCCTTGTAAAGGAGCAAATAGAAGGACTGGCTCCAGCAGCTGTAGCCCTGATCCCTCCACGAAAGATGACTGTAAGAGCTTCACATCCTCCGAACGTTGATGGCTGAGCTAATAATTGATTGTTCATTGTTGATTGTTCAGTCAGTCTGCATTACCCACCTGAAAGTAAATGGCCATGTTATATGTAGTTGCTGTCGTTTCATAGGTGGTGTTTAGTGCCACTCAGCTGTCCTGGTTCAGCGCTGAACAGGCATGGGCGGTGACAGAGGAGCAGTGGGAGGAAATGGACAGTGAGCAGAGACAGGCTCTGAGCATGGCACAGTATGAAGGCGATTTGCTGCTTGGGCACAGAGGTGGGTCGCTCGGGAAAAATACACTGGATCAGAGACTGTTTTGACCTTTAAAGGGCCCATATTATACATTCGTCTTTTCTTTTCCCCCTGAAATCTAGTTATAACATTTGTTAATGGCTGGCTGCTCTGTGTTGTACTTCATTGAAAACATTGGTCTGAAATATTCAAACTGAAGAAAAAAATTAAATAAATAAAATTCTTTTACATGTCTGGACTCCTGGAAGGCTGCAACGATCCACTTGCTTCCCAGGAGCCAAGGTCAGCACAGTGCTGAAATGTTTTCCCCAAATAAGTCTCTGAATCACTTTAGCATGAAGGCTCAGTGAAACTGGGCTACATGTCTATACGGTCATGGTGCTCAGTGGCATTTCTGACTTTTCTGCCATCCTGTGTGAGATCTTCAAATACACCTCACACCCACCCAAAAAAGCACCACTTTTTAATCTCCTCTCATAAACAAAAAATGAGTAGATCGTCTTAACATCATTTATTTTCACAGATTACCTCATTGCCCATCATAATGTATCGATGTGATGCAGCCTCTCAAATTAGTCCAGTTTGTAAAAATTATACTGGATGAGTGAGGGTAAATGCTTTCAAAATGTCCATTAAAATATATTTGTATACTTTTGTTGTCTTCTTTATATTAAGCCATCATATACAGTGGGTAAAATAAGTATTGAACACACCACCACTTCCAGATTATGGCCCCAACAGTGCTCACTGGAACCTTCAGTAGTTTAGAAATGTATCTGTAACCAGTGCCATCAGTAGTCTATGTTTTGCAACAATAAGGCTGTGAAAGTCTTGAGAGAGTTCTTTGATTTTACCCATCATGAGTTGTTTCTTCCGTGACACCTTGGTAATGAGACGCCTTTTTATAGCCATCAGTTCACCTTCCTTACTTATAAAAAACTTGTGCCTAGAAATAATCCTAATGGTGGCGGTGACATCACAACTATCTGTGACTGAGAAGCCTAGTTTCTAGATGTGGACTGGGAAATGACTGGTATATTATAAAGCTTTAAGAGTGAAGCTTATCCAAAAGTACCTCAAACTGTTATGTTATTTTTTTCCATGATATGGGCCCTTTAAAGGATTATCCTATATGTTAAATGCGACTTAGCTCCTATTGTTCATTATTAGACACACTTGCATTTGAGGATCTTTAATATTAATTTAACATCTTTGGGGCTATTTTGTATTCAGCTGTTTTACACCATTTTGAATGCAAAAGGGCCCAAGCTTAAAATTACCTTTAAAAAAAACTGTAATAGCTTAGCTGTCTCTGTGTCATTTGTCATTGTAACACAGAATGTTTTTGTCTCCGCAGGCAGAAACCAGGTTTCCTCACTGCAGTTTTCTGACAACCTCACAGCATGCGCCTTATTTTTACTCTGTATTCTGTGGCATTTATTTTAAACGCCACCAGCAGTGCAACTCATTCTTATTTATTTGGTGTACTTTTTTGAATTCTTACATTTTTTTGATTAAAAAACAATATTAGAAAAAAAAATCTTTGTTTATTTGCTCAGATGCAGTGAGATGGGTGGAAGGCTTTGTCTACTGAACTACTATAATTTTTTTCACAGTATTAATACAAACACAGACACACACACACACCCAAACACACAAACACTGCAGATTGCTTCTCCAAACAAGCCTATGGCTTCAGGGCAATTTATTATTATTATTTATGTATTTATTTTGGTTGCTGTGTTGAAGTTTGATTATGTAAATAACAAGAGACAGGTGAGTGCACTCATTTGATTGCTGCTGCTACACCTAGCACAGTTAAGCAATTCCCATTGTGCTAAATGGCCATTTTGCCTCAAAGCTTCAATGGAACACTGTATTTAATTCATGCTATTTAAAGATAACTGATTTCAATATGGGAAAATGTTGGTTTGGCCTATTAAACGCTGATAATGTTATATATAGTGCACCTTATGTAACAGGAAAATAATTATGAGCCCTGTGTGTGATTAGTTCATATTGTCTGAATTAAAAAGACTTGTAAGAGAAATTAGACATAAACATAAGAGACACTCTTAATACGCACCTACCACCTACCAAACGTTTTTTTAGAGAAAGCACTAAGTGAGAATTGTGGTGAATGGAATATCTGAGGTGTTTAATTCCTCTAAAAGATTTCTCACTGAGAAATTGTCATGATGTTTGAGATGCTGTTTTGTGAGACAATTTTGGGGGTTTTTCTCTAATTAATGGCGTAGAGATACACACACAAGACGTTTTGAGGGAAAATAGTCCCCAAAGAAAAAACAGATTACAGATTCGTTCATTAGCTATGATTCCGGTGAATGGCTGTGATCTGTGGAATTCCCTTTCTGCAAGTGCAGGCTCTCCAAATGATCCAGTAGATCCCAGTGAAAATTCCATTTTGCATAAATCCATCATTTCTGTGAGTTGGGTTTGTGAAAAGGACAAAAGGTAAGCATGCTTATAAACAAACAAAGTATGTTATTCTTATGGTGCTAACCTGAGTCGGTAGCCCATTACTGAGTTCTCGAAGCAGAATGATTGACGTCTGTTCACATCTGAGGGAGTGTGTGACATGTTTGCATGATCTCAGTGGAGGAGGCTGTCAAATTTTTTGACTAGCAGCCATAATGGGGGAGGAGGATCGAAAATTGTTGCTTCTGTAAGACTGTAGATCATCAGCTGGTAGATAAGCCACTGATTTCAATATGGGAAAATGTTGGTTTGGCCTATTAAAACGCTGATAATGTTATATATAGTGCACCTTATGTAACAGGAAAATAGAAGCAGCCACACTGCTTATACCATTGTATTTGGGAGCACAAGGAATCTAATTATGCATTGATCCATCAGCTCTTCAGCTCCAGTGTAACAAAAACCCCAGGAAGCTATTCCCCTCCTCCCCATAGCTAATTGGCCAGGTGTCATCTATTTTGAGGAATGAGAAACGCAACAGACAGTTTGGGCCTGTGACCGTCCAGGTGTGCCTACCTTCACCTAACATCTATGGAGCGGTAGGAGTTGCTTTTTCCTCTTCTTAAAAGAACACAAATCTATTCTGAGCTTCCATGATTTCAATATCCCTGTTTGATGGTATAGAGTTGGGGTGTCCAACTCTGGTCCAGCACAGATTGAACCAGCAATGTTTTAAGCAAAATGGTACCAAGCTTGTGAAAAACATTTGACATATGTTCAATAGTACACACACAGCTTGGGTAATCTCCATAGAGAAGCACGGCCAGAATGGGAAATGAGCCTAACATCACCAGCTACACAACAGCTAGAGGGGTATAAATCCTCACAGCTTTGGACTGTTGAGCAGTGGCAGGGAAGTGATCAAGCTCTTTCCAATACCTTTTAAGATGGTGTTTGTGATCCAGAACTAATCGCATCAGAACCTGACATTACTGGTGCTCTTTAGGCTGAATGTAATCTCATCCTCACTTCACCACTTATGAGTCACTTCCTTATAAATTCTACTAAAGAACCTTCAGAAGAACCGTTGGATAAGTAGTAGCCTCCAAACTTCTCACAGAAAGGGCCTAGTCATAGGCTAACTTGCAGGGACAACTGTGACTCACCAGTGGAACTCAGATTAGGCTTCATTTGGGTTTGGAAAATGCCCCAAAGTAGTTTTCACAAGGTCAGAAATAGTGAAACGCTCTTTAAAAGTCATTACTAACTTCTGAAGAGGCGTCTTTACCTTCTTTAAACGCGCCTCTTTTATTAAGCAAACAGCTTTATGAAATATGAAAATGAATGTATTTACATGTATGGGTTGATTTGGGTGTAATTGCGACATCCGTCAACTAGATATCGCTAGAAATCCGCCATTTTTTCCGCAAGGGGCGTGTCCAACACACGTTTGCCCGTGACGTCGTGACGTGTTTCCTTAGCAGCCTCTCCGTACGGCTCGCGGAGGCAAGCGGTGTTGTTGTTCTCGTCGTGGCGGTGTTTTTGAGACGTATTTCTTTGTTTTAACTGACTTGTTTGCTTGCTAAACTCATTTTAAGATTCGCTATGTCCCCGGCGGTGTCGTCGGCGCGTCGGTTGTTGAGAACGAGCCTGCGTGACGTCGCTAGGTCACGTAGCGTAAGATGGAGCCGCCAAAGTTTCCCCGTTGTACAGTAAACACATGCGTGTGTGTTTGAACGCGTGATTGTGTGAGAGAGTTGTAAAGTAGCTGTAATAGCGGCAAAGTGCCCGTAGGACAACTTATCCAATCCGTCGACGGAGCTCTCTGCACGGCTCGCCTCTCCGGACTGTCCAGCCTTCCCTCCGTACCACACGAACTCCCCGGCTGTAGCGATGCCGCTGTCGCCGGTGTAAGGCTTTATTTCTGGTGGTGCCGCGCGCTCACCCCTTTAACTTCTTTTTGGGGACATTTAACTGCCAATATTGCTATTATTTGGTCACAGGGACGTACAGGAAATCCTGTGCAGTAAGGGGGCAAGCCTTACTTGGCAAAAGACGTGTGTTCGAGCACTTTACTGGACACAGGAGTGTTTTAACATCTTCGGAGGCTGAAGTACTTTTCAGTACGAATAGATGAGGTAAGGATACTCTCATTCTCTTGAAAGAGTCAAATAAACTTGGGGCAACTTTTTCAACCTATAGCTTATTCTTTGTTCCTCAACAGTACGTGGTCTACTGACCACCCAGGCAGACCAACCCCTCTGCTCGAGCTAGAATAAGACCAGTAGTTTAAGAAGCAAGAGCCATGCTGTGAAATCTTCAGTGTTACTGTTAGCTGGAATTTTCGCAGTTATATTACTATAAATCATTAACACATTGAACAAGGTATATCCAACTTTAACACACTGCCTGCTGAACAGCTACAAATGTAAAAATTGATTTTATTTGGTTTTCTTCATGTGATTTTTCCCTCTCTGTAGGCTACTACTTCCTATAAGCTCCTGAGATATTCAGACCAAAGGTTAATTTTTCCTCCTTGTTGCATGATGAATGTGGAACAAAAGATACAAAGTTACATAGTCGTACTGTAAACAGGGAAACTGTATTTGTATTCAATATTTTCTTTGTTCACAACCAGTACACACTGTCTATTTTAAATTGGGTTAAAAACCAGACGTCGCATCGCTTCCTAATGTTCAGGTTGTTGACTAGACTGTGACTCACTGGGAGCGAGAGGATGACTGGGGGGGAAAGAAGGCTTGTTTTCAGCTGGATTAAGCCTAGACTGTGGTTCTCATCAGCGGTTTTCAGACATTGGCAGTTCTGGTGTTAATACAGGCTAATGGGAATTGACTTGTGGAACTCATGAATGTATTTTAGGCTGTTATAATTGCGATCAGGCCGTTCAGTGCCTGGAGCAGTGTAGGCAAACGCAGGTGATGTCACTGAAGGGGGTGTATGTTAAAATCGGTGTCAGCAGTGGTTTAAAAGCCTGTAGGGGAAGGTGTACACCTAGTTTCTGCTTCAGCCTGGGCTGAACAAAATATCATTGTAGAAGTGAGTAGTTTTTCTCTTTATTTCCTCTTAAAATGTTTGGAATTTGGAGCAAAGTGTTTTTATCAGGGGTATGACTGATTTTTAAAACCAGTTGATTAATGTTGTGAAGGAAAATGAGTCCATTAGTTTATCCCCTTTGGTTAGTAGTTTTTTTGTAGTATAATCTTCAGTCAGTATAAGGCAGCAGTAGTGTTCATGATGGTATGTGGACATGACAAAATGGAGACTACAACAGTTTTCTTATTGCAATGGCTGCTGAGTATTGATAATCTTGTGACTAAAACATTGCGAATGGTGGTGATAAACACTCTTCTGGCATGCTGCTGAATAGTGAATAGGTCTTTGTTTGTGACAGTTAATGTTTCTTTCCCCCTCTTTTTCATTTGTTTTAGTATGTAAGATTGTCATCCTGCTATTAGGCCTAATAAGTTTCAACTGTTTTGCGGCTTATTATTATATTATTATTTCAGATTGTTTGGGATCTGAAATTGTATCTGTCAATTGAGTGACTGCAATTAATGTTTCATCTAGGGGTGTGTTCAGTCATATTTAAGAATTTGTCTTCACCGATGGCACCGCTAATAAGATCAATGTGCTAATAAGCCACAGAGTGGTTGTGTGCCTGAGTAGGAAAGTAGATTTTCTTGAACATATTGCTTCATTAACGTTTACATTGGCAACTGAGTAGTGACTTTGATTCATTTCTCCAGCAGATATCTAGAACACTAGTTCAAGTTTCCTGATCCTTTTGCTGAGTTTACTTCTTCCTCATCCCTGTTAGAAGCAACATGTTTGATCATATTACCTTGAAAAACAAGATTTTCAGTTTTTTGGGCTATAGTTGGGCAACACAAAGAACATGAAGATATGACGCAGCTCAGCAGATCCGTCATTTGTTTTAAAGGGGCTGAGACTACCTGGAATATGAACCCTGAACAGGATGCGTAGCCATTTTTACTGACTTATATGGGCCAGGTGTCACCAGTCTTCCCTGCAGGTTTTTGTTCCTACAAAGCATGAGGTAATAAAGCATAAGTATTTTGTGGTTTGAGGGTTTGAAACCAAATGATTTTAAACAAATGGAATCAGGTCAACTGCTGCTTGATTTTTTTTTTTTCAGTGAAAATTTGCAGCCACGTCAGTCTGAGGATAATATTGGTGACCCCTGATATAATCAGTCAGAGGGTAAGGATGTGTCTGCTTTATTTCACACTTTGTTAAAATTAGTCTCTATTTCATAACTGCCTAACGTAATGAATCTGGTTAAACATTTTTATAAAAAGATGTTTTGCTTCTATATGCAAGTTATACAGGCGAGTGCATATCCTTTTTGATTCATGTTTCGATATCTAAAATACATCCTCTCAATCTTTTCTCACACAGTCTACAATGACTTCAGCACCCACTTGTAGAGAATGTTCAAAAATGTCCAGGACAGCTTCATAATGATCTACTGATATGTTTATCATGGATCTGGTTACCTTTTGTCTAATGTTTTTTCAGTTGCTATTTACATTTTAGACCTGGACTGGGCTTATTCCATCTCCATGGATTGGGCTATAGTATTTAATCTTTAAACCAATAAATCCATAAGGGCACAATTGGTTTCAGGTTAGAATGTCCCTTGCTCTCCCTGGTCATATTGTGATTGTAGCCTTTTCTAGCAAGCGTAGCAGAACTTTTTCTGACTACTTATTGTTCCACTGTAGTTTGAAATGCAGTTTGCAATGTACTAGCATTTGTCTTTAGTGTTGGTGACATTGTGTGATAAGTCCTAGATAGTGGGTGGAACTGGAGATGTCTGTTGACCAGAACGTCCTCACAACCCAACCCCTTTAACCCCCAAAAAGGAATTTTTACTGAATTTGTAAGATTCAGTGATTGCCCGAGTTCATTTGTTCTGATTTGAAAATCTCAGCACAGTGTATTGTGAAATGCATCAATTACTGCTAATCTCAGTGTCGTACTTTGGTCTCCATGATGGAAATGTTCAGTTTTTGCCAGCTATTCCAACAACATTTTTCAAAATGCAGTTTAACTGACAAAATTCAAAGAGAAGATTTTCCGTAGTTTTACTATAATTGTGTTGTCACTTAACACAGTAGCGGAATCATGAAATCCAGCTTTAAACTCCTATTACTCCAGACAGAAACCATACAGCAACTCTGCAGAAATGCTCTCTGGACCTGAGCTCATCAGATGGACAAAGTCCAGAAAACTGTATGAATTGTTCCACTCTTCTAATATGAAAATATATTTTTTTCTACAGCTGCAGCAGTTATTGTTACTAAAAGGTTTGCACTACTTTTAACCCCGCTTTATTTTCTCTGCACTTAGTGTAGTTCATAAACTATAACACATGAGATGGATATAATCAAGGTACTGAAAATATTTATAGCACACACATTTAGTGCGCTGTCGTTACTTTTACGCTCTTTATATAATAACTTTTGTATCGTCTAAAATATTTCAATGAGAACATTTGGATTTAACTTGAAGGAAGCAGCTATCCTTTCTATGGTCTTTTTACTGTACAGTTTTGTAGACAAACAAGGACTTTTCTGTGCTGCTAAATGTGGGAGTGTGGAAGAGTGGTACGACAGGTAGAGCTGGAGCTCATGTGAAGGAGTAAAAATAGCTGCATTCCTTTAATGTTAAAGCCTCTCCTACTCTGTTCTTGGTAGCAAAATGATTGCAGATACTGGGTAGTTTAGGCAATGACATGACTCCTTTGGTTTTCCCACCATTTTTGTCACTATTTTGGTGCAAACAAAATTTAAACCTGGGAAGACTACAGTTAGGGGTGTGCAGTTTATCAGATACTGACATATTCTGAAAGCAAAAGATAATCCTGTTGGAACTTCAGTCGATAATTTGAAGCACTAGGTTCTTATCTGTGCTTGTGCATGTGCTGACTCGCGTATAGTCACTAGCAGTGATCGATTTTGTTCTTATTGAAATGGAGCATAACTGATAAACACCAGTCCATGCAAAAAGATTCAAACTTGGATTCCTTTTCAGGACCAGTAAAAATCCTCAGCTGTAGCCCCACTGCTACATCTACCTACCATTTGTAATTCTATTAAAATAGGAGCAGCAAGAGAGTCTTCTTAACTAAATGTGAACGTAGTGTCTGATTTAGCAATGATGGCAGCGTTTTAAAATGGTTTGACCCTGTGTTGTGCTCAATGCATTTAATGAACTTTATTTGAAATGATAAAAAAATCAAATTAAAAGGTTCTGGTATTGGCCCCAACTCTATTTTAATCAATGTTTTCTTTATGTTGCCATGAAATTGACTTCTATATTTGCATGCTATGAAGTTTAATGCATGCGGTATAGCTGTATTGTTTTAAAATTGGCTCGTCTTCATGGTTTAATTGGCCTAAAAGGTGAACCAATTAAGAGCACAATAGGCAACATCAGCTGTTCAGTGATCTAGGACCAATTCTTTGAAAATGCTTGAATATCTGCAGTCATGTTATGCCTGCGCTAAAAGGGTGTTAACACTCGCCCTGTGACTAAGCACCCGGAGCGAAAACACGGACATGGAGGATAAACCTGTCTGAGAGCAGTTCTTTATACATTATTTCGTCAGCTGCTGTGTGGCACAAAGACTGAAGGAAATAAGCCAGGTGATTGCAGTGACGATGCCTTGTTTTATTTGTTTAGGCTACTGTATTTGAGAATAGAAAATGACAATCACTTTTTCATTCAGGCTAAATAATTTAGTGTTAAATGTGAAATGTGCTGTCGTTAACTGCTTAATGGAAAACATTGGCTTCTTTGTTTACTCCTTTTTAAAGTCTTATTTCTGCTAGGAGTGCTTGAGGAAAATCTGCATTTACCCATCATTGGATGTCCTTTAAAGGCTCATGTGTTTAGCTAAGACAATCAGTTATTTGTAATTCAGCGTCTTAGCAGATTGTTTTTGAGGCATCATATTTGTATTTATAACTGGTTGTAAATATATGCTGCCACAAGATTTTGTTTGAGTAATTAATATTAAAATCAATTTTAATGATTTATATACGTTTCGCGATTTTGATCCTTTAAAGCAGAAGTGAGTTGATGTCTAGAGATGTTTTATACTGTTTTGTAAATGTGAATTTATTTATTTTCTTTGTTTTTGCAAGTTCCTTACAACCTTTGCCTGTTATTTTCTTTGCATGTAGATGACCCTGCATTATTGCTGGGGGTGTGAACTGTCAAGTAAAGCAGAACTGCATGTCTTCCTCATAGAAATGGTTACTTCCCTTGCTGTTAATCATCAGGTATAATGCTGCTGATGCAATCAAGATGAATTCTGTTGAAATATGAGCAAAGCTTTTCAAAATGGAAGCTGTTAAAATCCCTACAAAAGGCCAAGTTTGCACACGTCACCTCAAGGAATTAAAGATATTTATGTACAAAGCCAAATGAGTCCTCCACTCAAATGAAATGATTTTCCAGCACGTTGCCAGTGTGATCTTAAGCTGTGTTTAGTTTAGTTTATGTATTTCCTTTACTACTTTATTTTTCATCATGTTCACTAAACTGTTCAATCACCTCATAGGCTAAGGGCCCTCAAATGATTTCAAGTGCGGAGGACCCTTGAGTAAAGCTTTGGCAGCAGTATGATTTCATATTCAGTTAGTTTTTGTATGCGATTATCGTTGACTTCATAGCACTTGTGCAAAATACATTTACCTTTTCCCTTCTTTTAGGGAAATGGGCAGCTTGACATTGATGTGCAGAAAAAAATTCTACCTGTTAATCCTAGTGTGGTGGGATTTTATCCAATTTTTTTATCTTTGGTTAACAGTAATTAGTAGTGCCTTCCTAAATGCACTGAAAGAGCCGCACATGATGCGTATGACTAACTTGAAAATCATTTGCTGCTGCCTTAAGCCTAATGGGTAATTTATAGACTAGAACATACTCCTTGAATAAATTCTTTGTTGTTTTGGGTGACTTCTTCTGGGCCATGCCATCTTTCTCCTCATTGAATTTTTCAGACCTTTCTTCATTTCACATCAGCTTATGTGGTTATGTATCCCATCATGGCATCAGAAAATATTAGGTGTCTTTTGTAAGGTACCTAAGAACCCATTCCATTAGTCATTAGATGTTACCATCATCTCAGTGTTTGATTTGTGTATTTCAAAAAAACCTAAGGACACAACCAATGGTGCCTTTCATTTGTCAAATTAAGAAAAATATATTCTGTATCCAAAACACTTGTTTCATCACTGACATTTACCCTTTGCTGTCATGTCCTTTTTTTTGTGCCCAGGGCATCTCGCACCTGACAGAAGGCTGCAGTGCTGAGGGGACTCGGTCACATCAGGACTCCCTGTTTCAGTGACCTCCACCCTCTCTGATGGAGCTCCGACTGGCCTCCTTGCTGCTTGCTACGCTGCTCACCCTCCTGACCTCTGAGGTGACCCCATCCGTGGGACAGAAGGTTTACACCAACACATGGGCCGTCCACATCGCTGGGGGAGAGGAGGAAGCCAACAGGATTGCTTCAAAGCATGGCTTTGTTAACCATGGCAATGTGAGTGGGCAGGGTTTTTGTGAGCCCTCATCCTGGTTTTTATGTGCCTCAGACTTCATTTATTTTTAGACAGAAGAGATAAGAGGTCAGGACATTTTCCTTGAAAGGAAAGACAAGTAGAATTATTCTTCTGTCTGACATTTCTGATAGTACTGACATGTGAAAGAGACTGGGTTGCCTCTGTAGTTGACCTGTGGTTATGCTGGAGCTGTCTTTGAAGTTTCCTTTAGCTTCAAGATGCATTTGTAGGTTTCTCTTAATTTTCTTCTTTGTTTCTAAATTGGTAAATTTATCAGTATAATCAAGATGTTCATTATTTATACTGTGTGACAACCCGAACACATGCTAGCTCTAAAGTTCCATATGAAGGAGTCAGATCCATTTAATATACTCATGGGGTGCCATAAAGAGAGGCAGATTCCTTTAAAAATGTCTGCAGGAGGAAATGCCTTGTCCCTGAAAAACTGACAGATTTGACTCATTTCCCGCCAATGGGTCACCATGTCCTAAACCTGGGCACCAAAAAACAAATGCTGGTACCCCTTGCACACTAGTTCCTACTGGATCAGTGAGAGGAAGCACTGGATTAAGCTTTTAGTTTAGTTAGAATATACACTTTCTGCATTCTGTATTAACCATGCAATATATTAAGGTTCTCTACCAAATGTGATCTTGGTCACATTTACTTTAATGGAGAGGAACTATAGAAGGCTGAGCAGTAGATGCCATGTGCAGAACCTCAGGTAGGCCTGAGGTGCCAGGTTGCGTGTAATTGGAGAAAAAATACTCTACACACACGTGGTCTTTTAATGCAGCTGCTGTAGGGAATGGCCATTATTAGTTTTGGTCTGCTTTATTGTTCCAATGAGGATGGCCCAGATCAGAGGAGCTTTCAAGGCCTGTGTGTTCAGTTTTCGTTCCATAGAAAATGTACTAGCCTAATAATGATCCCACATGATTGTTTCTTTTTGGATGGCGGGAGGAACCTTCACTCAGTGAGGTTGTTCTAAGTCCTGTCTGTTCTGGTGCTGTTATTTGAACAACATGTTTGACTAAGGCACAGATGATCTGGCTTCCTCGCTAGGTACAAAATCACTGACTCCTAACAAGGACTTTGAGCTAAGTTTCAGGAACAGCAGTTTTAAAAGGTCAATGCACAGTGGGGCTCTTATTTGGACAATTCTGTAATCCGGCTAGTGGGGAAGCTCATGAATTTATGAAGATTTCCTACATGTATGTTTGGTGTGCTCTGGGTAGCTGATAAAATGCATAAAACATCTTCGTGTGCCATTATATTCATCTGGTTGCTATTTAAAAGTATCTTCACTGCAAGCATGTGTGACGAGTGTGTTCAAAGTAATTTCCACAGATTTTACCCCTTCATCTCCCCCTAGCTTCTGTCTACAATGCCCCGAGGGTTAAAAAAAAATCATTTCAGCCTTATTATAAGATTGCTTTGAGTTTCATGTTGGTCTTTTCTGGTGTAGGTTATGACTGACAGCCAGAAACACTTACTCAAAAGAAAATAGTTTTCACATTTGTGTAATGAATTAATTGGTGATGAAGTTAAAGTTTTATATTGAAGCATGCAGGCTGTATATTGAATTATTCATTTGAATAATGGGTTTGCTCGGTCTTCTTTTACAGACTCCATGTGCTATAAAGCAGTCTAGTAACCAGATGGTACAGTAAAGCCTGATGATGAATGGCTCCCTCCACCTAACATGCTTTTTGGTTAGCGCAGAATGTGCAGCAGTTAGTAATTGATGGAAATGAGTGCCTCGAGGCCAGTACTGAGGTGGACTTGACTTGTGCCAGAGAAGTAAAATAACTGTTTTGTATTGTTTTGAAGCTAGCAGATGTTTTTTTTTTTTGTTCCGTCTTGTCCTGCTTAAGTCTTTTGTAATTAAAAAGTGGTCATGGTTTTGGTCTATTTAGTGTGGAATGTCAGTTAACTGTACTGTGTGTCGCCGAACTGCTTGGTTACAGGGTTAAATTGATTTTGTGTCTTAAAATGAAGTTGATCAAGTGGTCAGATTGGTTGTACAGCGCGGCATCAATGTGGGAATCAAGCTTGTAATGAGTTTTTTTTTTTAACCAAAGGCATTTAGAATTTGATAATATAAAAATGGCATCAAATGGACTACAAAGAACTTTCCTATGTTAATTCATTTGCTGACCTATACATTTACATATACCACATTTGCTGTTTTTTGTTTTTAATACACACCACACTTTTTTTTTATCCATGAGTTTTGATCAAAGCTGTTTTCTGTGTGGCCTAAAAACAAAGGCTTAAATTCCTAGGAATGGATCCACTGAAGAATTTGTGCAGCTGTGAAACAAGGCCGTTGCAGGTGCTGTATTCATGCAGAGAGAAGGCAAGATCACAGGCTGCAGCTGAAGCTTTTATGACATTGTCCCAGAAGAGTTCTCGTCAACCATTACCAAATAAAGACTTGTGCATGCCGAGCACCATTGAGTTCTGCATAAAGTACAGTAATTATATCAGGTTATTTAGGATGTTTATTTTTGCTTGTCGTTTCTGATTTTATAACCTTTTTTATAACCATTTTTAACCTTTTGCTCTTGGCTTTTTAATTTGTTGAAGTGTGTGTACAAAATTTTACCCTTATCTGAAAATATTTTACTTCAGGCATTTGCTTTTTGTTCCTGGGTTTTTCGTTTAGTTCTTATTCCAATACTGTTGCTCAATTGTTTTTCACATATGGCCACTGATCGTTTTTCTTATGTTCATATTTGTTTGTAATTTAAAACTAAGGTTTATCCCATATATATACCATTTGTAGTTAATGCAGGATCATCTTTTTTGTAGGCTTTGGATTTTCATCTTCCCAGATGTTGAGTTAATCTCGTTGATCATGAAGTATCTATATGAATCTTTAGAACCATGCTAGATTTGTTCCAGTTGGCTTTTTTATGTCAGTCATGGATTAGTGGACTTGTTCCCAGTTAGAAGAGAGAACCCTCTATGGAATGAGTGTCATGAGATGGCCTTAGTGGAAAAGGCCAGTAGATTTCAGGCTCTGTTTTGTTAGACTAGGAGCCTCGGGCTTCTTTCCAATGTCCAAACACTCTGGAAAATAAAGACACATTGTTCAGTTTTGTGTGTTTCTACTGAACTGTTAAATGTCAGGGCTTTATAAGTTATTCCATTACTATCAATTACATGAGGCTATACCATTCCCATTTGATGAACCAATACATTGTTGTTTTTATGCCATTTCAAAGAATTTTCAGCCCGATCTTGAAATCTGACTGGGAAAAATTTAATTACTTACCCCTGAAATACTTTTATTTATGCTTGATTATTTTTTTTACACTGAATTAGTCCATGTTTCATGTTCCTGTCTTCATTAAAAGCAGCAGTAATGGCAGGCAGCATTTAGCTCATAGCTGCCCAAAGTGGAGTGAAGCACTTGGAGGTTTACAGCTTCAGGCTTGTGTGATCTTTGCAGATGCCCACCTTTTAAAACAGCTGTAGATTCATATTTACTGCCCACACTTGGCACAAACCCAGCAAACGGGTCCTAAGCATGACGCACTCACAAGAGACTGACAGTACTTGGACTAGTATCACTATAATTTGATATTCCAGAATTAATTTCTTTTTCGCTCCTTTCAGGGAATATAGGAGACAATATTTTAGTTGTTGATCATTACCTGCGTAGCCCACTACTGCATGCTTATAGATCTTTGTCTTTACCTTAGCTGCAGAGGCTCAGTCATAATAGAATAGTCAAACCCCATTAGCCCATTGCCCATTATCTTGCCAACCTCGCCTCTTGCTATAAATGGCTGCAGAAAAGATTTCCTTCCATGTTCTTTACGTTATGCTGCCAACCTTGCCTCAACACGCAAAGTGTCAGATGTATGCATTTCTCCCTCTATAGCTTGCCGAACTTTGGTTCGTGTTGGAGCCTAGAATCTGGTCAGTCATATTAATTCTGTAGGTCGGGGGGTGGGGGACACTAATGTACGATGGACCCATCACTTATGCATCCTCGAGCTGGTTGTTGTCTGGACCATCAATCAACACAGGAAACACGTCTCGCTGGTTGGTCTGCAAGGTCCATCTATGGAAGTACATGCAGCAATTTGTGGATATGTCACTGGCTTTTTTAAAAATTACGCTACTCACACGGTAGCAGAATGCAGTTGAATGCCTACTAAATGCTTTATGGTGATGTCGGACTGTCACGACAAATACTCATGTTAGCTATGTGTGCTAGTCATTCATTCATGTTGCCGTTCATTAAAGCCTCCAGCATCATTACATTCATGAGTTGCATTCTCTGACTGGCGAGCAAAAAATGGAAGTTTGTATCTATCGTTGCAATAACTTGACAAAGCCACAGGAGGATATCGCTGACATTTTTACTGTTTGATTTCATTTGCTCGTTTGTCGGCGTCTGTAACCAATCCATTTGGTTCGCTACCCCACCTCTCTTCAAATTTAGGACCTGGACCAACAGGGATGAGGATTAAAAAGACTTTGGTTTGGTTTTGCTTACAAAGTGCCTTGAACACCTTACTTCATATGCTTCCTTTTAGTGAGTTTTTCATGTAGTAGGCACTTGATCTGTTTTACGAAGTTATTGTTTTGTTTATATATAGGTTCCATGTCAGGTTTTTTAAAATTAATTAATTTTATTTGTAGACCTTGTTTGACTTTTGTTTTCGGTCATGATCTTTACTAATGACAGTAGATGTTTTTAATTTAGGATATTTTGTTTAGCCTTGGTTTATGTAACATTTTCATACATGACATGTAAATGTGCTTTGGAGTGTTATAGTTATGCAGAAGTGAGCTGGCATCCGTTTCCGTGACTCTTGACTGCTTGCACCGTTGACAGACTGATCTTAGTGCTGATAGCTATACATGGTTATGCTGTGTGCATGGTGTTCAGTTGCGAACATGAGCGTGTAGTGGCTTATTTTGAACAAGTCTGTGGGAGCTGTTTAAATAAATTCATTTGGCTTTTGTACAAAACCACTTTCAAGGTGCAGGAACGATCAAGCATTTTATTTGCACAGGATAACACTGAAGTGACATTTCTTCTTCACTGAAGCACGAATGAAACGTTTCACTTTTTCTAGACCGTTACAGACTGGATTAATGTGTACATGAAGGTTTGCCACCCCACCCTGCTGTTGGTTTGTGAGTGATGTTTGAACAGTTTTGGCCCCCAGACGTCCTAACTAAAACTGGAATGAATAATGTCTGACACCTCGAGGTGACCCCAAAATGACTAGTTTGGGGAATGGTGAAGGGGCAATAAAACTCTACACGGCATGCAATTGGCCCTTTGACTATGAGCTTGGACTATAGCTCTCAAGAAAATGTAAAGTGGCAAGTGGTGTTTTACTGGGTTAGTGGCAAAACACAGGTGTTTCCTTTAATTTAACCTAGTGAAATCTCTAGGTTTGCTTCTTTTAGTGCTTTTTCTTTAATTCTTCTGCATTTTGGGTTGATTTTTTAAAAAATCATTTTCGTGGTCAAATATGCCATTGTCCTGACTGAAACAATTCCACCAAAAGCAGCAATAACAACAACAAAAAAAACCCTATCACCCTATTATTAGAAAATAAATCTTGAGGTTAACGTTTTGCAACCGAGCATGCTGGGGCAAAAGTGCAGTTTTAACCACGGAGTGTATTTGCACCTTGGTTGCTGAAGTCTGGGCTAGAGTTAGACTTTTTGTGACACTTTCGTTTTCATGGTTTGTTTGATTTTACACCAAAATGTCAAAGTTCACCAAATTAGTCACATGGGTGTACACTTGTAGGTCAGAAATTTAGCGAGGGTATAAGAACTGTTACACTCCCCTAGTGTGGTGCCATAATGCATTTTGTCATTTGTAAATAAATACTGGGGCAGCAAGTATCTATTTTTTCTTACATTTTTAATTTAAATAGTTTTTTAGCCATATGTCTACCATTTGCTTGTGACCCAAGATTGTAAAGGACCTCATTCTTTCCTCATGTCAAAGCAGAAATTTGACATCTGTGTTTCTAGCTGGAGCTAAACTGCTGAAATTGGTGTCTTTTTTTTTTGATGGTACAGAAAGGTAACATTTTAGTTGGCATGAGTGTTGGGGTAATGTCTTATAAACATTTTGGAAACTTCTTGAAGCAGCCAGCACAGATCATTGTTCACAGCTCAATTTATCCTTGTAAACTCCATTTCCATACCCCAGGAGTCTTGTTTCTACAGAAATTGGCATAATGATTGTGTTTTGTGGCTTGCAGTACAAAACAGTAGCACTAGCCCATCAGGAAAAACTGTTTGTTGAACACTTCCAACCAACACATTTTTCTGTATTCTAAATTGCAGAGTTGGAATTGGTACCCTTGAGCTTGTTTGAGTGAAGGGGGGGAAATAAGCTCAAACACATCAAGTTCCATTGATTCTGTTGACGAGCCGACAATTATTTTCCCTGTGTAACTTAAGGCAGAGCAGACACAATAAATTACAGTTGGAATTTAATTTAAATTTACGTTAAAGTGTGTGTGTTTTGCTATAGTGTCGAGCGCTACATGATGGTGCATTTCTGATGCCAATGCCAATTCAGCTGTGGGTGGAATTCCTGTTTTTCCTTTAACTAGAGCAGAAAGTTTCTTTGATAAATTCTTTGTGCTCTTTACAGCTAGTATGGAGGTTCTCCTGCCAATGCGCTTACATTCTTCAGCTCAGGGTTTGCTATGAAGTGGAGAATTCTTCAGCTGTGACTCATTGTATTTACAGCAAAGTTTTGTCAAAGCTGGATATCATCACCATACTCACCAAGATTGATGTTGAGTGTACTTAATGAAGTCCTTTAGCAATGGATTGAACACCTCAGGTTTATCTTCAGTTTGGATGGCTTGCAACACCTCAACCAACATGCCTGTCTCACAAGTGACTGTCTGCAGCTGTTTACTTCTCAACAGCTTCCCTCGTTTGCTGACCTTTTAATCTGATATACATTTTTAAACAGTCTGTTTACCCAAACTTCAAGTGTTGAATGCTTTATGTGCTGTTGCTCTCAAAAGAAATACTTAATGAGGCCTAGTTCTTCCTTCATGTAGTAATGAATGTTTTAGCTTCACATTTAAAAATTCCCAAATCTCAAAATTTGTATTTTGATGGACACATTTTCACACATTTGTCGTGAATGCTTTTTGCAATATCTCCCTCTCCTAGTTCATTTAGTGAGTTGCGAACAGTGTTGAACAGTGATGCATTGCATGTTTTGTATGTCCTCCTGCAGCAACCTGCAAAGAAATGGTAAAATATTTTTTTTATCCACATTTAACATGATGTAAATCCACATATCACCTCTTTACTTCTCATTCCCAGTCAGTATTTAAGTTACAATGGGAAATGAAGAGCTCAGCACAGACCACTTTTACAAATGCTGTGAACCACACCAGTGTTCACTTTTGAGACTACCCGTTTTGTAAGGACCAGGGAGGACCAAATGTACGAAACTCTTGAAGTGTCTTTGGGTCGAGGGCGGGGAAACTGTAGTGTGCAAATGTGCTTATGTGATTGTGATTACTGATTATCTCCCTGTGGGGTCAAAATGATCACAACAATGGTGAGCAAAAATCCCAGAACGACCCGGGGGGACCTAGTGAATGACCTGCACAGAGCTGGGACCAAAGTAACAAAGGCAACCATCAGTAACACTACACCGCCAGGGACTCCTGCAATCCTGCAGTGCCAGATGTGTCCCCCTGCTTAAGCCAGTACATGTCCAGGCTCATCTCGAGATTATTTAGATGATCCAGAAGAGGATTGGGAGAATGTCATATGGTCAGATGAAACCAAAGTAAAACTTTTTGGTAAAAACTACTTGTGTTTGGAGGAGAAAGAATGCAGAGTTGCACCCAAAGAACACCATACCTACTGTGAAGCATGGGGGTGGAAACGACTGATCCGTGTAAATGAAAGAAAGAATGGGGCCATGTATTGTGCGATTTGAGTGAAAACCTCCCTCCATCAGCAAGGGCATTGAAGATGAAATGTGGCTGGGTCTTTCAGCATGGCCATGATCCCAAACACACCGTCCGGGTAATGAGAGAGTGGCTTCATAAGAAAAATTTTAAGGTCCTGGAGTGGCCTAACCAGATCTCAAGTCTGTGTTGCCCAGTGACTGCCCCAAAACATCACTGCTATAGAGAAAGATCTGCATGGAGGAATTGGGCCAAAATACCAGCAACATTGTGTTGGCAGTGACCACGGTCATTGCCAACAAAGGGTATATAAAATAGAGAGGACCTTTGGTTATTGACCAAAAATTTCTTTTCCACCATAATTTGCAAAAAATTCTTTAAAAATCAGACAATGTGATGTTCTGGATTTAGTTTTTCTCATCTTTTCTCATAGTTGAGGTAAATCTATGAGGGGGAAAATTACAGGCCTCATCTTTTTAAGTGGGAGAACTTGCACAACTGGTCGGTGACTAAATACTTTTTTGCCCTACTGTGTGTGTGTGTGTGTACATGTACATACGTTGAAACATGAATGTATAAGATTTGATCCACAAAGCAGTCGGAACTGAGCTGAAGTTTTGAAACATCAGTTTTGTTCTTTTACCCAGTAGGAAGCTACGAAACTTAAGGGTCAAATGCTAAAGATAATAACTGCATTTTAGGAATTAAAGATATTGAGCTCTGAGCAGAGGCTGATAGCTGTGAGAAATTTGGTTACACCTTTGAACGAAAGACAAGCTCCAACTTACAAGAGGCATGCTGGTGTGAATGTTGGATTAATCTGGCATGCCAAGTAACTGTGGGTGTGGTCTGGTGTCAACTTGTAAACTAAAACCTGGAGTTTCTGAGACGCAACATGGCTTTTGTAGACATCTGTTGTCTTCAACCTACAGCAGAGAACACCCAAATTGCCACAAACCAAAGACCATTTGAAAACATTTAATTTAATTTTTTTTTTCCCTTCTTCCCCATGTTTCTCATGAGCAATTGTAACCAGCTTCCCAAAAGAGCTTCACTGTTGCTGCTGAGGTATCCCATAGTGAGTGATCGGTTCACTTAAAGGAGTTGAGCCTCAGACAGGTCAGTTAGGCTTGTAACCAAATCCAGATGTGTTGTAACGCATGAGCTGAATGTCCCTTTCATCACACGTCGTCACCCTCCACCCACACTGGCTCCAATTTGCCTGAAAAACAGAGTTTGTGGTTAAGTGGTACTGTCTGGTGTGATCTGATATTGTTTGCAGTGGCTTTGGCTTAATTTGTCAAGGGCTGGCCTGACTGTTCTTCGGCCAATCGTCTGTCTCACATCAGGGCATAAAGGTTAAAGGAAAGGAATAATTGGTCTAAATCTTGATTACCCACCAGGCTAATGGGGAAACACTCAGGCCTGGATTTGATTTCTCTAATAATGGTGGCAAAATTTTGGACACCTTGTATTATTTCAAGACCCTTAAAAGAGGGGATGAAACACCTTTTTGTTTCTGGCAGACAGAAGGAAATTTGTCTAATTTTCAGCAGACTGAACTCCTCTAGGGTGGTGGTGACCACTTGTCTCTGTCGTAGACCGCCTCTCCCAGAATGAAACCTGAACCACTCTGCTTCAGCCCTCACTCTTCTTAAGTGCCAAAACATCTGCCCTCTTCCTTTAATGCTACCCAGACATGGAATTACAAGCATCTGCAAGTTCAGGCACGTGCTTGTGTACTTTCGTGGATTTGGAGGGTTGTAACTCGGCAGTACAGCCTTTTGTCATTCAAGTAATTGGATGTAGTTAAATGCAACATAACTTGTAATGACGGTGTAAAAATAGCCTGTGAAATCCAGGATGGTGCATCTAAAAAATATTTATTATTAGATGGGTAACGTGTTATTTCTATGGTAACAGGAGCTTGTTGGAGTTTGTAACGTGTCTTGACCGCATCAGTGTCCTACTTCTTAATGCACTTATGTTGCTGGGCATAATTCCAAGCATTTAATTAAAAGGTTAGAAAGGTTAACTCTAACGTTGGTATTTTTGGGCATCGTCAGTAAGAATAAAATGTAGGTCTTTCTCCCAGCAGGGGCTGAAGAATGTGTCTGGTAATACAGTCTTGGTACTGAAAGCACACTAGTCATTTAAAAATTGAACTTCTTTGCAGATAGTATAATATTTTTGTTTTCTTAGTCTGATTCATCACGGATGCGTATCCGTGCTTTCTCTTCATGATGGGAATCGTGCAAATTGAATTATGGGTAAGACCCCCTTTTCACAGTCCTCCTTCTGAAAATCGAGTTTACATGAGCAGATATTGTACTTGGCGCAAGTTGGATAGTGCTGTTTGTTTTTCAGGATCACATCTGAGGGTTTGTCTTAATACGTCTTTCTCACAAGTGTCTTTTATGAAACTGAACTGGAGATGTCAAGTTTCCTTATGAGAGCTTTGTTGCCCGGCCACTGTACCTGACCCCTTGTTTCATCCTCTTGTTGCCTCTTTTTTATATATATATATATATATATATATATATTTATA
>JBBIGC010000039.1:45843-60279 GCA_037576955.1 Lepidarchus adonis
ATATAAAAACAAACACTCACACTTTAATAATCACAGACGGGTAATTGGTCTCTGTATTTTTAAACATTCAGTGCAACAGTGTGCGCACTCACCTCACTTACTCACTCTGAAACCTGTGAGTAGTTTGCACACGCCCAGAACAGTGGGCAGCAGCATGGCTGCGGCTCCCTGGGAGCGGTTGCGGTTTGTGTCCCTCAGCAGCGTCTGGGACTCCTCATTGAAAACTTTGATACCTATAATATAATGATTAGACATGTCTAGAGTATGGAAACCTACTGCTTGCATGGATAATCATGGATGAGCTACCATGGGTAAGGTTTAGGAAGGATCAGTCTGAATAATGACCATGTTCAAAAGATGTAAACAGACAACGGACAGAGAAACTCCATCACATGCTATATAATAATGTGAAGTTATCTGATTCAGCTTTTAAAGTAGTGGTGTTTTTTTGTATATAAATACACATTTTTATTTGGAAATAAATTGCTATTTCTTTTTTTAGCAAAGAACAGGAGCTTAAAGAAGGCTTGACATTTTGCTTTTTTACTGTCTGAAGTTTTGAACATTCATGCACTGTCCGGCTCCGCCAATGCAACTTTTATTTTTTTTTTTTAATCTAGTCTTTTCCACAATCTCCCTAGCACATGTACAAACCAAATATGAGAGATTCCACAAAGTTCATGTCCTTTGAAAATGTTGGTTTGTTAATCAGCTGCATTGATTTAAAGCAGGGGTTTTTTGGCTTGCGATCTACTTTTAAATTGACCAAGTCAAAATGAGCTACCAACAATAAAAATGCTACACACACACACACACGCGGAGAGAGAGAGAGAGTATACTTTATATTTAAAATATATATTGCTTACCTTGCATAGCAGCATGAACATGTTTGGCTCAATGCAGTGCTGTACATTTATGACCATGTATATGACCTATGACATATGACCATCAACAGCCAGATCTGCATAGTCTAGATATAATCCCCTCGCTTTTCGATGTGTAGTCAGTGTCGTACTTTTTTAATGAACAGTCTGATTTTGGTTTCTTACTTGGTTCAGGTCCCCCAATCGTTTTTACACCTTTTCTTTGGAAGTAAATAAACTGCTAACTAGGTGACTGCTGGAGTTTTGCACAAGCGCGCACGGTGACGCTTTTTGCTAACGATAAAGCTGGATTGGCTTTACCGTATGTCAATCAACTGCCAAACGACACAGTGGGGATGGATGATTGGCTCCATCTGTACTGCAGTGTTTTCTGTGGCTTGTGGTTCACTTGTGTTTACTGCGTGGTCTCACGTGTACAGTAGTTTATTTTGAAAGGCAGGGCTCCGCGATCGATTAGCGATACCTTCGCAATCAACGTATTGAGCACCCCTGATCTAAGGTATTTCTGTGTTTTATTTGTGGGGGGTTTTTTGTGGGTTTTTTTTTTTGTTTTTTTTTAGGTGGCTTCTTATTGTAAACTTATTTTGCCTAGAAATAGAGAAAATGTGGCCAACAATTCAAAAATTGTTAAGAAAGGGATAATGCATGGAAAATTATGGGAAAATAAATCCAGACAGGGCGAAGACCCCGCCACTTCTCACAAGACCTTATCCCACTTACAGATTTGGGGCAAAATGAGAAAATAAACATTTTTCTTATAACGAATATATAAAATAAACGCTTTAATACATTTTAGTATCGTTTTGTGGTATGCACTAAAGTTTTTTGCCCTGAAAAAATTCTTCAGAATGTTCTGCTCGTCGTTCAGCAGCGTGCGATTTTGTTCATATGGAAAGTTGCACTTCTATTAAACACTACTACTAACTACTTCTAGTGGTTTTCCTGCCTTTTTATATATGCATTTCGATAAATAACATGAAGTCACCGTTTCTATTCATGGAAGTTAAAATTAACCCTTTTTTTTTTTTTTTTTTTTTTTTTTTTTTGCTCATCAGTTTGCACATGCTAATAAATGATGTACTACAGACTCAAAGCGACAGTTTGCTAACTGCGCTTGTGGAAAAGTGAAATGAAACGGTGAATTTGAAGCACAAAACTCGTTCCCATGGCAGCAGTCATTATTCATCTGCAGTGAGCGTTATAAGAAAATGTCGCCACATGTCCGGGGCATCTCCCCATTCAAATTCAATGGAGTCTTCATGAGTGTTCTGGAGAGCAACTTTATAATAACAGGGTTTACTTCGCTACTATGTTGTAAAAGGGTGCATTATTAATTATGTAAAAGTGGCTACGCAAGTACTCAAGTGTTTGTGTATGTCCCTATTAGTAACATTTATTTTTGGGAACAGGGGAACCACATTTAGGAAGTGGAGCACAATTGTGAGGGGCTTTAAAGGTGACCAGAAACTTAATTTTAAGCTTGATGCATGATTATAGTTGAAAGAGGGTGGGAGTGATGTGGGATGACCGTTTACTATGAGAGAACTCAGCAGCAGACTTCTGGAAATACTTTTTTTTTACTTGTTTTTGAAGAGATCTGAGAGGAAAGCCTATTTAGTGCAAATGAATTTGCCTTTAACCCAGCAGTTTCATTATGTTGCTTTAGATGACTCCACTGGTAGCTTTCTTGGGCAACAGTGTCAGGGGGTTTCTCATTACTTCCTGGCCAATTTAATAGATAAACTATATTCTGGGTTGCTTGTACCTTTTAATTACTAATGTAGTTTTTGATATTTCTTTTCCATTTTTTGGTTTCTGGCAAAAATAAACTCATCATGACAGGAAAACCAGCACTTGCCTAACAAGATGTTTTAATGTAGGACTGCTTATGTAATGTCCTCCTTCCACACTCAGATATAATGCTTATATTCCTGCATCTGAAAGTCCATGCTTCAGGCATTCCTTTCACCCCCTTTTTTCTTGTGCATGTATTGCTCAAAATAACTCTGACTGTGAGAAATAAGGCTGTACTACTTGAAATTATTTATGTATTTTGAACCCATGCTGAATCCACTGCAAAGTGTTTTGAACCAAAAATGCTTTAGTTTTTTCCGATTGGTCTTTTACCCATGACTTAGTTTTGAACCTTGAAGTTTAAAATGGCCAACGTTTTTAGTTACGCTACTCCTAATGCTGACAGACTTGAACTACTCAATATCCTTGACAGTTTTCTACCTTTTTCTGTACACTTCAGTGCAGCTATACATGGCAGACTTGAAAAAACAACAAAATGTCATGTTTTTGAATACAGAGGCCCGATCATATCCTGGCTAATTTAGGACAAAAAGAAAATGCATTACAAGATCAGTATGATTTTATCTGGGAGTGTCTTAAAGTTGTGCATTTTGGCTGTTTGGTTTTTCATTAAAATTGCCCATCTTGCCAGCTGTAATAGATGAACGCTGTTGGTGATTTATGATGCCGTCAATCAGCTCAAGCTTTTGCTTTGACCAGAAATGTTGTTCTCCATGTTAGAAAACAAAAAATGGCAGTACATGTGCTTCATCCTTTCACATGAACGTGTAAACACCCGTTTCCTCTTCAAAATCCCTTTCTCATGCTTCAGCTAGGCAGTGTCACTCATACAGGGTGGCGCCTGTGTGGTGAGCTTTGGCTGTTGTGGTGCTCTTGTTCCAGTCTTAGCCTGGAGGTCAGTGGTGGCCCTCTGTGCAGCTTGTTAACTTGCTGACGCACGGCGCCGGTTAATGGTGCGGCTCGGCAGTAGTGGCTCTGCATCTTCTGCCAGTGAGCTCACTTGCTCTATTCATATTTTTTGCACCGTTACTTCTGGGGAAAGTTGCTTATCTGCAGCTAAAATGTATTTGATTAATAACACTTCCTACCATCAGATGGATTGTCCCATTACCCAAAAATTACACCATTCTGCTCTTCCCCATATTTCACTCATGGAAGAAAATCATTGTGCATTGTTTCCCCACTAAGTCTGAAATGGAGGTTTGGTTTTAGACACTAATGATTTTTCATGGCTGAGAAGCTGCCACCAGAGTTTTGTTCTAGTGGCATCCTGGAAATTATTTGCCCTCAATGCATGTAATGAATGGTACCAACCCCCTTTCAACAAATACATTTAAAGAATATGAACGTATTTCATGCCCAACTGAGTCATTACATTTAAACTGCAAAGTCGGATACTGATTTTATTTAAATGATGGAAATTAATTGAGGAAATGAACAATCTGAAGTATTTGGTGGCCTTAATTTTTGGCTTTCTTGCCAATTGACGACCAAGTTTGTGTGTTAAGTAATTAATTACGTTTGTTTATTCTTAATTGTCAGTTGCTAAATTTTTTATTAAACTTCATGCTATATCAGTAAGTGTATATGCCCCACCTAGAGATTCACCGAAAATTATCTGGATGACAATGGCCTAAAAGGCCATTTTTTTAAAATACTCAAACACGACTAAAACAGGATGTCTTGATGACGCATGCGGTGAGACCAGCAAGCTTTGAAATGTCTGCTATATTGCAGTGTTTTCATAAAAATAAACAATAACCCACAGGGATAGCGGTTTCCAAACCATGTAATTATGAAATTTCAAGAGGGCTTTCATCTGCAGACTTTGTCAATGTCAGGATTTATCTATCATATAAAATGAAACCTCCTGATCACCTTGCTAATCGAGATTAATATGGCACAGAAGAGGAAAGTCCCTCCCACCGAGTCTATGGTAAAATATTATCTTTCAGCAGTTTTAGGCCCTTTTCTGCCTTTTATTCTGATCTTTTTCTGACATTTGCGGCATCAGGTGAGCCTGGAGTTTGGATGGCATCAAAAAAAGTTGCATTTCTCGTTTCCTTGTCAATTTCTGCTGAAAACCCCTAATGAGCGCAAAAGGAGCCCTACATTGCTTTTATCTACCGTTCTGGAGGACAGAATGTATCCCATGATCCCACTGGCAGCTGCAAGGTTTTCTCTGCCTACATTGCTGTATCAGTATGACTTTTAACAGACATCAGGGTTCAGCTTTAATAAAGTTAGGATCATTTCTGTAGTATGATTTGTACAATTATTGGCGCTAAATAATCCTCCGTATACGGCAACCCTTCATTACTAAAGTAGATCAACTAAAAGACCGTGACTGAGTGGCGAAACAGAAAATGTGCGGTCACTTTTTTTGCTTCATTCAAAGCATGAAAAAAGCAGAGATGCCAGAGAAATCACATGTTGGAAATATTTTCAGTAATTGGACACAAGTTCCTAATTGCAACATTTGCAAAAGTATCGTATGAAGGCACAACAGGTAAACATAATGCTAACTTGGGAAGCTTAATCTGTAGATGTAAAAACAGCAAGATATTCCATTTCATTACACTCTTAAATGCCTCTAATACAAAAGCTGTTTGCGTAAGCACTTGGTCATGTCTTCTGAATTTGCACATGGGGTACGTTATGGTGGCCTTCTGTTTTTGCAGCCCACGTTGTATAGTTTGTGCTCCAAAGGTCCAAAAATATTAAACCAATTTGAACACATGTTATTCCAAGGCAACAAAGACCTTGCTGTGAGCTTATTTACTTATTTACTTTTTTTCATGTGGTTAAATGGCTTAATATGACTCCTACATCAGAATGTCAGTTCTAATCTATGGTTCTATGATTTGCTCAGTTTACTTCTGTAGCAAGCCTCAGACATTTATAGCTGTGAATATTGAGTTGTGTTAATCTGGAGTCCTCAGTGTGGGCTTTGGGTGCCACTTTACCTGTGACCACAGTGAATTCTACCTAGGGCTGTGCTCAAAATCGATACAGCAAAAATATTGTGACCTACTCGCAGACAATACACACGTCGATACAGATGCTGTTGTATTGCTATTGGCAGTTTAAGATCCCCATATCCCAAGAATGCATTGGGTCATACGGTATAGTCCCAGCAAATGCCGGTCTGAATGTTAAACATTGAACCACCGGGAACCTGGAACTTTCCTGGAAATTGCACCGTGTCATTCAGTGTGCGTACGCAACACAGTACGTCATGCAAACACAGCTAACAATGAGCTAATTACATAGGATTTGTCCATTGTTTTGCTGGTTCTTGTTTAAATGTAGGAAAGCTAGAGCATGGGAATGTATTTACATTTTTACCTACTTGTGCATGCCGTAGTTATTCATTTATTTTATTTTTTTACCTGCTTGAGTGAACAACAGGACAGCAGAGAGGTGGAAAACAGCTGTGCCAAATTTTACAGATAAACAATAGATACAGAAGTTTAATTTGACACACACTACTGTTATTTGCTTCGAGAGTGTGAACACAACACTCTTTTTTCTGTTTTGCAATGACATTATTATGGGGAGAAATAGTGACAATATATTCCAATTTATTTTAATTGATTAAAATTTGATCACACAGTAGTACATCATGATATGCATCACTGATAAATTATTCATATGCCATAATGTGAGATGTTCACATTTTATAGGCATGTTGTGGGTAGTGTCATTAAGGAGCACTCACCAGCTAGACTCATTATAAAGGGCCTTAGTAGAACATCAGAATTGCAGCAAAACCCATTTGCTCTCATTGCAGCCTGGCTATAGACGCAGAAGTACGCTTGTGAGCCATTGGGGTTGAAACCATTTGGCTTCAGAGTTTGAGTTTGACCTGCTCTGTTTGGATTCAGAGCTCCCCTGTCAACTGTCTGTCATAGTATACATCCCGATGTCCATTTAGACATCATTATACTGTGCTGATTGCCACAGTTATAACAAAATTGTCAAATTCAATGTTCATTCTTTCCTGTTTCTATAGTAACCATGGATAGTCAGGTATTTGATGTCATTTTCCAGGGAGACCAAAAAAATGGAATTGCTCTGGTCATATCTTGGCCTTTTGATTTTCTTTTCACACCAGCAGTCTCCATCAGTCTGCTCCCCCCCTATCCCAACACACATCCACACACACTTGCCTTTTGCAATTGAGCAATAGACTGAGTGTGAGATTTGATATGTTAAGAAGTTTCCAGCCCAATTTGTTTGGTTGAATGATTGACCAGCAGACGTTCTCCAGTGTCTTAGACAGTTTGCAAATGCTGACAGTGGACTTGTCTGGTGCTGTATTGATTCACCTTTCATGATTATTGGCTTTATGGATTATATCTCCAACACATCACTTCTTGGGGTTCAAAATTTAGTTAGTGAATTTGTAGTCTCTCAATTTAGCCTACGCCTAGCCTCAACATTTCACCTTCTGCAGAACTGTCACCTTCAAAGAAATCCTCTAAATCTTCTACTGTGACAATACCTGAATGGACTCACTTCACAGAAGCTGTTGTTCGAAGACCTTTTCATTTTTCACATTGCCGATGCATTCCATAAACCAGTATGGACCAAACTTGGTCAGCCAGAACAGGATAGAGCCACTGTTTGGCATGAGAGCTGCTGGATATAAAGTACAGTGACCTGTGAGTGTCTTGTACTTGATCTGCATAATGGGTAGTGAGCAGCTGGAACCTTTTTTTCTTTTCTTGTAAATGTGTGCAAAATCCTTTGGGCATTCATTTGCAGAAGGAAAGATGGTAATGGGACTGCGTTTTGGAAGAATGTACAGTAAGTCATTAAATGGTCCTGGGGTTAGCATGGCATTGGGACATTCCTGGCACAGCTGCTGTATTCAGAAATGGTCTTAATCAGTCATTGTTCATGCACACCTGGGCACTATTGTGCTGTGTAATCTCTTAAGTAGGGTTAGAAGGGTTGGTGGTTTCAAGGATGGCCTGCACTGAGGAATACATCTTAAACCTTAGTTTGTGAAACAGTAGAGCCGCTCACTCCACATACTTCAGTTGGACCTTCTGGTTTGGCTAGGAGTATATTAAAATTACTGCTGAGTCTAATCATTGTACATTTATTTTTCAGAAACCAGACTCATTCAATGAGTAGTCTTGATTATACTCCCAGACAAACTAAAGGGGATGTTCGCCATTTGTCTCCAATATGTGTAAATGTATAATTAGTGGTGTTCTCTGCTTCTTTATGCACCTTAATTAAGGCCATCTTTAAATTGATACTCTTTCTTTCATCCTCTTATCTTGTTTCTCTATTTTGCTATCTGGTATCGACCAGAAGTGTATGGGTCTCTTCTGTGCCTTGTTTACTCCCAAGATTTATTTATTTATTTGACTCAATTCAACTTTGGCTTACTCTTTAAGGGCCTGGACCTGGAATTTGTAAAGCTGTTGGGTGACACCAGTTGTAAAAAGTAAAATTGAATTTGATTATTGAATAAAATGCATGAGCGGTTTGATTCAGTGTAATCATCTCCCTGATGCTGAATGTGCATTTTTGCTAATCTGATATGGGTGTCAATCTTATTATTGCACACTCTTTCTTTTAAATAAATATAAAACCATGTTTTTTTTTTTGGTTTTTTTTTAAATGATCATCACTTACCTGCCGTCTGTTTTAGAATTAATCATAAGCTCTTAATGGTGTAGAAATGTTTCTTTTCCAGATAGTAATGTTGTAGCACTTGCACTGTTTTCTATGACTAAGAAGATTGTATTGAACTCCCTGTAACTCGCACATCAGTATTGTATTATTCATGTCTGAATTTATGCTCGATTTATTCCTGTACCTGGACAAAAGCATCAACCAAATGAGTAAATGTAAATGGTGGTGGGTGGAGTAGGATTGTGGGCTTGAGATTTGATATTGCAGTGAAGGATAAAACAGTATTTAGACATGTGACATTAAGTTAAACATTGAGTAGTTCACGGGATGGCACAAAACCACATTCTTCTCTTGTGAAGGAAGTCAGAGTTGCCAAGATGGCTGCAGAGTTTTTATAAGGTTTGGTTTTTTTTTTTTTGTTTTTTTTAAGTGTTCCAAATTTGTTTTAGATTTTCAAGCCTTTTTATACCAACAACAATTCTTGTTGTACACCACCTTTCATGGTTCACTTCCATCTTTTCCAGAGTATTATAGATGTAGGTTCAAATGGATGCTTGTATTAGTCTTTAGTAAGGAGTAGGCAGACCGGCACATGACACGTCATGAGAACAGTAAAGATCTTAAAGTGGAGACTGAGGATCACATAATGATGGGGAAGGTGTGATTCACAGCAAGAAGGAGAACACAGATGATATGGAGAAAGGAAGGGAGAGAAAAATCCCAGATGACCATCTGCTGCTTTCCACAGTTTCTGGCTGCAGATTCTGCCCTCTGGTATTAAGGGAAATTACAAGTTATTTGTTGTGTGCCAGTGAGGCTTCATCCTGCCACCTCAGCTACTTGGATTACAACTGGGGTGGGGTGTGGTTCCTTAGGACTTAACTTGGATAGCATGTTTAACAGCAAGTATACATATTTCAGCTCATTATCCAGCTTTGAAAATAACAATTTAAAGAAGATGATTGTTTAGTATGGATTTTTTGTAGAGGAATTATAAAGCCTATATCGATTATGCAGTTTACAATATTATTCCACTTTGTTATTTACAAGCAATATGGGTGGCTGTTAGTGTCTTGACTTGATCTAGTCAATTTTAAGTGTTCCATTGCTAATAAACCACACCCTGGATTTTGGATTGTATTTGAGCTGTTCCGCAAGATCTTGTTTGGAAGAAGCTGTTAAATGCTCTGGGCATAAAGATCAGATTCTTCCAGAGTTCTGATTCTGCTCTATTCTATGTGTCTTTTTGTTCCAAGTTAATCTTGACATTTGATTAGATGAGCAAATAAACAGCTGTTTTAATATGTGCAATGCTTTTGCATCTTGATGTTGATTGATGGCCCTTGTGCTTCAGTAGTTGCCCCTAGAGGCTGTGGAAATTTTAGCTCCCTCCATACTTATTCTGGAAGCATTTAAAGCATTTTTAACTTTTTTCCCCTCCCCTAAATCTCACTTATCTACCATTTGTTTCCTTTAGCTGTTTTGGACTGGTTAAAGTTTAGCAAGAGAGCGTGTGCTGTGCTAGATTGCAGGGCAGATAGTTGGGAGCTGTAATGGTAGATGTTGAGGCTAGGCGTAGGCTAATTGTAGATAATGGCTCTAATTTGTGTGGGAATCGGAGGGCCAGATGAGCTCCTGTTCTGAGCTGTAGTGCTATTTGGGCTTCCTTTCTGACCCAAAAGGATGAGTCAAAGGTGCGGATGGAGGTAATTAGACTGCCTTCTCATTTCTCTTGACTCTGCTTTTAGAGGTTGATGATGGGTAGCACTGACAAGCTAGTATTATTACAGCGCCTTGGTTAACTCCTTTAGGCCTAACTACTGTTTAGGCCTATAGGACCCGGATTCTATAAACTTTGTAAAGCTGCTTTGTGACGTCAGTTGTAAAAAGCACTGTGTAAATAAAATTGACTTGACTTTGCAAAGTGATTTCAACTTTGCCCTTAAATATCCGGCTTTGCAGCATTTTCCCCATGCTTTCAAGTTGCTTTGCAAGTCTCCAGACAGACCTCTCCCTAATGTGCTTAGTGTTTCAATCTTTTGTGTTTGTTGTCTTCAACTAAAGAGAAAAGCAGCCATGGTGTGAACATCTTTCAAAGCAGTCTTGTTCTCTCAAAGTAATGAAATTTGGTCTATGACCAATGGCAAAGGAACCAGAGATGTGCTTAAATGACTGAATTTCAGTAATTGAATTTGATGTTTATATAAACACAACTTTATTAAAATGTTTCTAGGCTACTGTACACATCCCTCTAGAATCACAAAAAGAAAACTTCTGAAAAATGAAGAAAATTGTTAAAACTTTTAATGAAGCTGCATTATTGTTTAATGAATTCTTGATCACTTTAGTCGTCATCTGGTTAAAAAAACGATTTGGTGGTATGCATAGGTAATTGTGATGTTACTATCTAATAGTTAACCTAATGTAAGACCATGGGGTGGAAATGCTGCCTTAGTAAGTTTGCTATACATGTACCCTAATCTAGAGTTGTTAGACAATGAATTCTGTCATTTTTACTTGCTCATAGTTTTTTTGTGGTGTGTTTTGAATAGAACTCTGATTTATGATTTGCTCATCTAATGGTTCTCATACTATGAAATACTTCCACATTGACTGCAGCAGAGAAAAACAAACTCATTTGTTACCATTTAAAATATTTAACTTAATTTATTGGAGGCATGTTTTATTTTTTGTCAACACACAGACACATGCATAGTTTCCATATTGCATTGCCTCTCGGACTTCTGAGAGCAGCTGAGCATGTTGTGATGGTGGTCCGATCTAGCATGAACTTGATCTCCATCTGTGCTCTCCCTGGCTTTAAGCGCTGCAGTCCAGCGGAGATGAATGCTCTTCTTTTTAAGACTCTTATCTCGTCCTGAGTGTGTCTGTTCTCAGCTCGCTGTTCTCTATGCTTTGCTTGGAACAATGGTCTCGAAGGATCCGCACAGTTTTATCTGACATGTCAGCATTCCTTCCAATTTCATTCCCTTTTTTCTACAACCCACCTCTTTCATTACCTCGTGCTGCAGTCATTTCTGTACTTTTAAAATCTCTCTCTCTCTCTCTCGCTCTCTCTCTCTCTCGTCATCATATTGTCTCTTAGTGGCAAATCTGTTTTCTCAAGGGTTCTTGCTTCTTTTCACACTGGTTTTGTTTGGGTGAGAGTATTTGTGTCGACATGGTGTAATCCTGCCTGTTTACCAGAGATTAAATGGGAATAGAGGAGAAGCCAGGGCTAAAATCCCTTTTGCTCAACACCCTTCTCACAAAACCTTATATTCTGAGCCAGAATATAGGGATCACATTGACTGATCTGTATTCCCTCTTGCATTATTAAGTGAAAGTCTGTGCATAAGGCTCAGTGCTAGAATCAGAAGGAGGCAGAAATTAACCTGTAATTGTTTAAGTAACCTAATGCATACTTTTCAGACCTGCAGAGGTTACACTTTTACCTAAGGCCTTGTAACATTCAGAGGACACTTTAGGGTCTTTGCATCAAATGGTTAGTAAATTATGGAACAAATTATTAATCTAACAAAATTGGGCACACAGAACCCTTTCAAAGCTTGACGAGTGTAGGTTGTTTTTAATATTGTTCAACCCAACCATCTGCCAGTGTAACTGGGGTAGAACTCTTCATTTTTGGCCTTAGATTTTTGCTCTTCAGCCACATTTTCATCTTAGATTTGCAGCCTATAAATAGATTTTCTATTAGAACTGACCGTGATCTATTCAGCTGCTCTGTGGCTTATAACACCATCGGTTTGTTGTTCAGTGCCCGTTACAACTTTTTATTACAGCTAAAGGTTTAAGGTTATAGTTCCATACTCTTGTTGTCTTACAGGATTTTTTTGTTTTTTATTAGTTTGATGCCTTTTTGGCCTCTCAAGCCCATATCAGGAGCTTAGCAGAGCATGACCTTCTGCTTATATCTGACATCTCGCCTTCATCACAAGGGGAAATCGATCTGCTCTACTACCGCTCTGAAGTTTAGGCTGTCCTGTTGTGCGTTTGTGTGTGGGGATGGTCAGTTGGCTGATGAGATTGGTTTGCGTGTGTTTATGTTCAGTAGAGATAATAAACTGGTATCTGTGAGGTCATAGTGTGGGTGGTTATATTGACCTTGTTGGTACATATCTTCATTACTGAACGTTTTCTAATGACTACAACTGTTTAAAGATCAAAACAATCATGAGTAATCACATTTTTGTTTAGGTAATTGTGAACATATTTGTACAGCATGTTTTACTTCCCAAAGTGTGCGAAAGTGACGATGTTCCATCACTCACCATTATTCTCAACTTTTTACAGTGAATTAAAGATAGACGGTAAAACAACAATAACCATCATGAAGTAACTTTTCTCAATACAAGTCATGCCTTATATAATGTCACTAAAATTAATTCTATGTTTTGACAGACTCCACAAAAAGATAATGAGTATGAGAATAGCCCCATGCCAGATCAATTACATGGCTGGAATAGTTACAGCCGCCAGGTTAGGTTGAAGCACATGGCGCAAAGTGGATAGCAGCCAGACGCAGCAACGTGCAAGCTGATGTTTGGGCTTCTGTAGCCACTAATGCCACTTTAGCCACGCGTGCCATTTCATCAGGAGTTGGAATGAGAGAAAAAACAATGATGACAGATAGGAGAGGACATATCAATGGACACAGCCCAAAGCTCAAAAGATGTGAATATTTGTTAAAAAGAAGGGTTGGAGGAATTCAGTTATTTTCGAGATATTTTGCCTGTTTACAGTCAGAAGCAGTGTAGTACGTAATGCCAACTGTCTAAAGCATGTTCCCACATACATGCAATACGAGTAATCTTTTTACCATCTGAAGTAGTATAATCCTTTAGAGCTGTAAAAATTTCCCTGGGTGTAAGCATGTCTCTAAGGCAGTGCTTCACCAGCTGTACAAAGCGTTTGGAGAGTTGTAGTATGAGCTTCACTGCTCATTTCACTGACCAAGACTGAAATCTGAAAAGCCAAAGTTAATTCTCCATTCTGTTTGTCCTATAACTCCTTTGACTGGTTAGAAATAAGATAGTGGTGTATTACATTATACCGGTTATAATGTTTTACAGTACATCTGCTATGTTCAACTAAAAAAAATACTCTGGAATGAGCCTTAAGAGTGAAAAAGGAAACTTCAGACTTGACAGAATAAGTGATTTGATTAACATTGTGATCTATATTGACTGATGTGGGGGAAAAACATCAGTCAATTTCCCACCCCATGTCGCACAGCTCTACATTGAAGGCTCTCTGGGTGAACTGGAGCGTTTCATATTGCTGTTCGTTTGGTTACTTTACTGCTTGGTGATTTATCTTCAGGTACTGTCCAGCAAAGTTATGATCTTTCTTTGGTGAGTTTATAGCATAGCTTGAAGTATCATCATCTTGCGGTTTTAGACTGCTCTCAGATGACCAGAGTAGATTCTTCATGTTTTCTGACTCTTTCCATTAGGCTTGCCTGACATTCATTGGGTTGCCTCATTAAATGTAGCAGACATGTTGTGCTTCTGATATTCCCTCTGATATTTTTTTCCCCTTTATGTTGAAGAGCAAACTGCTCTTGACATTCTGCCTCACTCTTTTGATCTCCTCTCCGATTCCTATATTCTTCTTGCCCTGTTTTACTAGTGACTAATGCTGCTGCTTCTTCAGTCCATGTCTGGAAATGTGTTACAGTGGGGCAAAAAAGTATTTGGCAGCCACAGATTCTGAAATGTCTGTAGTTTTCATCATAAGTACAATACACAATGTAAAAAAACAATCCAGGACATCATGGTATGATATTTTTGTATTTATTTTTATTTGAATGATGGTGCAGAAAATAAGTATTTAGCATCTACAAACAAGCAAGAATTCTGGCCCTCACAGACTCGTTACCTGTATTAATGGCACTTGTTTGAACTCGTTATCTGTATATAAAAGACACCTATTCAAACAGTCAGACTCCAACCTCCACCTTGCCCAAGACCAGAGAGCTGTTCAAAGTCAAGTCAAGTCAAGTCAAGTCAATTTTATTTATAAAGCGCTTTTTACAACTGACATTGTCACAAAGCAACTT
>JBBIGC010000039.1:60379-76660 GCA_037576955.1 Lepidarchus adonis
CAATCTGTCTCGTTTTTGGGATTGTAGCCAATGACCCATTTTTATCTTGAGGCAAACCATGATTAGTGATGACAGGCAGAAAAGCTTATAGTTACAAGTGAGTTGAAATCAAAGGTCGTGCACTAAATGGCGCAGCTTTGTGGTTTGGAGCAGGGCTATGTCTGATCCAGTTCAGTGTTCTCCCCACAGCACAGTGACTTGGGTGTGCCACGGTTAGTCAAGCATGCAAGTGGATACTTTTGAAGAGTCCCCTCTTAATTTGGTCTGCTTGAAACTCTTTAAGGGTTTAGATCCATAACTTATTGACACAAGTGGTAAAAGAGGTAAGGGCTCTAAGATTTGGGAGAAAATGAGTAATTGTGGTTATGGCCATTGTGTACAGTGTTTCCCTTAACCTATAAATAGGCTCATAAATTTACTTGCTTCCCAGCTTATCTAAGATTCACAATGGTGGAAGTGAGGATGTAAAAGGCATCCTAAAGGCCTCTATTGTGTGCAGGAATAAGCTGTAATGCATGCTAACGATTTGTAATTGTTCTAACTTTTAGTCTTTCACTCAGTTGTAGTAATAGCTTTAGTAGTTTTAATTACACAATTTTTTGATATTTAAAGAAACAATGCGAAGTAAACCTTTTTTGATGGCTTTGAAATGGTGATTTACCCTTGTGTGGCACTAGTCGCCACGCCCCCTACTGGATGTCTGCTCTATAAACAAGAGGATTGCGTGTGTGCATTCTTCAAACCCTAATAAGCAAATGTATTTCTCTGTGATGGTGGTTGCATTCTAGATCTAGATTATGCATGTTGTATTAGGCCACTGCAAACTGTTTATAATTTAGAAATATAGAAGAATGTAGAAATATAAAGCTTGGTGTAGTTGTTTGTAGTATTTGTAGTTTTAAAATGTTTAAAGCAGTGTGGTGATTCTTGATGTGCCATGCTATTCCAGCCATATAGATGTCATGTGCCCAGTCAAACAGTAGTCCGTGTGTGTGTGTGTGTGTGTGTGTGTCCTGGTCTGATATTTTGGTCCAAAAGCCTCCACTGTAACAACATCAGGTATGTGTGTCTGGTTGTGTGTCAGAAGAACAGTCCTGACCCTAATTTGTTTTACTAAGTAACCATGGTCATGTAAATACATAATTATGGTCCAGACCCCTTTTCTCCTCAAATTAAAATGGACATTTTATTGATTTTTACAGACATTTACAGTCCCCCGTCTCCCCACCCTCATGCCAAGACATCAAAATTCAGGTCACGCATATCTGATCTTCAGCTTACTAGTCCTATAGGCTGTCCTTTGCAAGCTGGTCCTGTTCCCTCTGGCCTCAGTGGTGAAGTGCTCCGTAGACAGGCTGTGCAGCATTTGAGCCTTTGCCTGCTCCGTCTGAGAAAGGCCATCTCTGTTCGCCTCTATAAAGCCCTCTTTATTTCTCTGCATCCCAGTCCATGTTGAAGCTTGCGATTTGGAACTGATCTAGGAGCACTTTCTTCCCCTAAGCCGTAAACTTTAAATACTCTCCAAGAAACCACCTAACTGAACTTATATCAGCAGCCAAAGGGCTGTTCCCACAAACACACCCATTTCACCTCGGCAAGGAGTTTGTCCAAACCCAGATGTTTGCTTAAGGTAATATATCTTGTTTGCTTCCAGGCCTCTTCACTACTCTCTGTCTCTCATGTAGGGTTTTTGGGAATCTGTGCATGTGAGTGTTTGCAAGCAGGATCCTCTATTGTGTGCAGGAAAGAGTAAATAATGTATAAAACGCTTGAATATTTAAGATGCTTTTTCCATAGACGTGGGCCAGTTACTCCGTGTGCTTTTTCTGAAGAACTCCTGCTCAGATGAGGTTAGCGGAGCGAAGTGGAACAATAACAACCTGATATCGATCTCCCTAGAGAGAATTCTACTTTCAAATGCTTATCTAACAAAGCATAAAACTCTGTATTTGGAAGAAGGACATGAGCTTTATTTAAAAAAAATAAATAAAACAAAGGTATGTTCTGAGCCAGAATGCCCTCATTGCTGTTGGCACAGAACTGCTGCACATGGTTAAATATTAGTGATAAATCATCTGCCTACATGTCTTTCTAGCCAACGTTATGGCAGCACAATCAAAAGAAAAACCCTTTTGGCTGTCACTGGAGTTACAGTACGAGTATAAATGTGTTTTTGTCCTTCTGGCAGCCTTGAATCACAGTACAGAACTCAGGTCTGTCAACTGAGAGGCTGCCTCTGCATTAATTTACGTAACTTCCTGGCACAGAGGTTATTGCTGCCATATTGGGTTTTGATTTATGTTTTTGTGTTTGGATATTTGCTCATATATGAAGATTCGCAAAGAATGTTTGATTAGGTTACGTGCCCTTTTTCTATTGTTAAATTAAATTTCATACTTATACACTTTCAGAAGCTATCATTTATGGACTGTTCCATGTAGTCCAATTTTGTAAGAATGTAAGCAACGTTCTGTGTGAACCTGAAACTACTTTGTAAATTATTTATTGAACATTTTAAAAGTTTTTTTTTCCAGTAAAGTAATGAAATTTATTCAAAATGTTATGATTTTTAAGCTGCTTATTGTAGCCAGTTTATTTCAAAATGCAGAGAAACATCCTCTTTCATCCCAAGGCAGACACACATTCACATAGTCACTCATGGGGGCAATTTAGAATGTCCAGTTCATGTCTGGACTAAGGAACAGTGCTAACCATCTCACTTTTTAATGTAGCAATATAGTCAGGTACTGTATATATTGAGTAACTAGCATCAACTTGTAGAGATGGATTCAAAATATTTTGGAATAAACAGCAAAATGTCCCTCCTGGCTTGTCAAAGGAGCACGACTGCTATTTGGTTTTATACAACATACACATTTTCACTTATTTCTCCACTGTAGAGTTTATGTGGATAGGTGAATGTTTTTGAACCCTTTGCCTTGTACTTCCTGGTGTGCTGACAGTGCTGAGGCAACTGGTTTGGATCCATCGCCACTGGGAGCTGATAAGCCAGCTGGAAAACCACCTAATCCAATATAAGCTGGCAAACTGAATTCAGCTTTATTGAATGCATTAACCTAAATGCAATGCACAAAAATGTAAATAGTAGGCTAATTCCAGTTGAGTATGTTATTCAGTTGGTATGTTCATGCAGTCTTGGCAACCATTGACACAAATTTCCATCAAAAGGACAGGAATATAAATCCTGGTGCTTTTGGCACGCCATTATTTTATTTTTTTTATATTTTTGGGGGGAAAATGCTGAAGACCTTTTTACTGTTAGTGACTTTGCTTTCTCCAACCACCCCACCCCCTCCTTTTTTCCCCCTTTTTCCTAAGAAAAAATAGTTTGAGGGTTGTGGCTGGGGCATTTGTTGACTTCCTATGCCTGTACTCCAGCAGCAAACCTGGTGCTATAATTACAGAACGTGTGGTGTTTCTCCTGTCGTCTGTGTATTGTGCCTCTCTGCCTTAGCTGTATTTTGGAGGAGAAAACGTACAGCATGACCTACAGCATTCGGCACTTGTACATGGCCTACCCTCTATCCAGATTTTATTTTTGTTCAATAGGGCAATTCATTTTAGTGTCATAAGTTTGTTTGTATGAAGTGATGGGAGCTAGACTATTGTCTCATTGGTATGACGAGCCAATCGTTTTCCATTGGCTTTGAGTCTGATAATGATAAAGGCCCTATAGGGTATTCCTTTGCATCATTTATGCTGCCTTTTATGCATTTTATGTCTTATTGCTATTTTAGGAAGGCTTTGTTTTGCTAATGTACTGCTCTGGTGGTTATTTCCATGTGCATTGCCCAGCCTCATGAAAAATGTTCTGTTCTGCTGAGTGTGCAGTTTCAGAATGAATTATGATTTGTGTTGTGAAAGTGTCTAAAATGGTAAACAGTGTTTCCGCCCCCGGAGATGGGATAAAACAATCCTATTGTCCTTCACATATGGACTAAATTGACAGCAGTGCAAATGGGCAACAAAGGCTGTATTTGGCGCTATTCTGCTGGTTTGAATTTTGTTAGAGGTTATATAAGGAGCCCAGGGATTAGGTCTGTTCTTTTAAAAAGGCACTATTAGGGAGCCATATGGTTGTATGTTTTTCTCCAGTTAAGTATAGCAAAAAGGCTCTAATTCTCATTTTTGTTGTTGCTGCATGATTGACTTTTTAGGTCAATCTATCAAAGGGACCCTGTGACTTGAACAGGACTGGCTAGTCTTTTGCATATGAGCGAGTGAGTTGGTGTGTGGATGTGTGTGATTCTTGGATCAACTTTATTTCAGTGCCATTTAAACTCTGTGCATTTTTTTATTGAAGCTGGAAGGGGTCTGTCAATTTGAACAATGCGTTGTCCTTGAGGTATAGTTTATCCAATAAAATGTATTTTAATTACTACCCAGGTAACTTTTAAACTTTGTTTTAAAGTGTTCTTTTCAAACATGTCATTTACAAAAATGGTACGTTTAAAAGAGCGTGTATTATCTTTTTTTGAGAACCAAACGTGGTTTTATAGCTGTGGGTCTTAAGCGCCTTCCCAGATGGTCTGCATCCATGCTGTATTTCAGCTCAATACGCTTGGATAAAATGGGAAAAAATTCTCACTGGCCGTAAGGGACTGGTTTAAGGACTGCTGTTTTAAGGCTTTTAGAGTGTAGTTAAAACATGCAGCTTGATCCTTGAACATCCTGGTCTACTGCTGATATTCAGACGACCTTAAGTCCATTGCAAGGTAAAAACACTTTTTCAGAGCTGTTTTTTTTATACAATATCTCCTCAGACTATTTTTGAAAGTGCACAATTGACCGTGTGGTGTATATGCCAGTATTGGTAAAGTTGTTCATGTTGCCAGGGTTATAGCATGCAGCGACGTGTGTGCTGCAGAATGCACTGCAAGTCTTTTTTGGTGTATTTTTATGGCCTCATACGGTTGCAGTTTAGTAAATTTAAGTACAGAATATCTCCTTGCTCTAACTTGCCAACCAACCGTGGTAATTACCTGATGAGCTGAAGTGTATTTCATTGGTTTTGACCTTTGCCATCCATCATTTGGTTCTCAAACTGGCCTTCAAGGACCTCCCAATTTTTGGAGCAGTAAAACTGCACACCGATTGTGGGTTCCTGAAAACCAGTTTGATGTTGATGTATGTGGCTATATGGTGCAGCGACTAGATGGAATGCTCGTATTTCCAAGAGTTTCTCTTTCATTTTAATGTATCTTTTTGAAACGTATCTGAAAGCTTTGTTTATACTGAAATAGTGAATCTGAAAATGCAATTTTCAGATATATATATATATATATATATATATATATTTTTTTTTAAATGATGCATACCATGCATTTGTTAATATTATGCAATTATTTAATAATTGTAGATAAATGTTATTACCCCTGTCATGAGTGATTTTTTTTTTCCCCCTTTAATTACATGGGAGGTTTCCTTCAAATCCCTACTTTGTACCAGTGGCTTGACTGAGAGATTTCTAAGCTTTAGCTGTTCTGTTGTAAGCTTTGTCCCATGATGTGTAGTTCATGCAAAAGTGAATAGTCTACAATGTTAACCTCTGTGTGCATGCTTAGAACTGGTGTCTGGAGGTGGTCTCCAGCGATTATATTGATTTTCTCTGTAGTCATTCACTCGGAGCATAGTGAAGTTACTCATCGGAGGATAGAGCTAGGCTGGTTGACATTGGCAAATTTTGATGTGCCATGGATTGACAAGCTTGCAGTTGCCTTTCCTAAAGAAGCAAATAACTAATAGTTTTGAGTTTATATCCTCACATTGGGCTGCTAGTCGGCTATTCATGATTTCTCACATATTGCCACCTTCCTTTTGATGATTATCTAGGATTGATTTCTAAATGCTTCAGTATGTGTATGTTTGGGTATATCGGTGTTGTCCCATTTGCTCAATAGCTCTTTGTACACTGGCTTTGTACATGTGCAAGGGTGATTACACTTTCCATGAATGCCTGAACCTACCATGCTAGTGCCCCCTACCTCACCCAATCAAGTGAATGTACTTGCAGTTTGTTAGCCTATGAGGCAACTGGTCCCATAGCAATATAATCTCACGCCTACTATGATATAGCTATAGCGCTTCTATTCATCCATACTTAATGATCCTGTAAAAGGTTTGAGGCCCTAAACACCCTACAAATGGGGAATGCGCTGATGTAGCCAATCTCTCATTAGCAAGGTTCCCATTAACAGAGTTTGTTCCCCCTGCCCATCATTTCTGCCTCACTGTGCAGTTCCACATGCAGTCCTTGAGGTTGTTTGAACCATCACAAGCAGACTTGACTGAAATGTTGTGATCCATGGTTTCCTCTATTTCCTGTAGTTTCTCAGGCACACTTTCTCCATGGTGTGTCAGGAATGAAATGACTCCTCCTCAGGAGCAAAAGACTGTGAGAAAAGCTTTCTGTTAACTACGTCAATCTAATATGGCAACTCTGCCAGTCTGATGGTAGCATGTCATCTCATTTTCCCTGGTTCGTGGCTGCACATCATGGCAGCAGAGGCTTAGAAATTCAAGGTCGTCCTTGATGTAGAGAAATGTTTAGATGTTTGCGGGCAAGAATTGCTTACTCAGCTTTTTGTGGCGATGTTAAGCAAAAAGCAAGCCAAATACCTGTCTGAGTGAGTTTTTATTTTTTTTCTGTCTTACATGAGGAAAATGAATTAGCTGACCACGTTTAATTCCCTATGAGACACCATTAAGCCAATCCAACCTGCCAGTTGCTTCAAGGACATAATGGGCAGTGTTCAGAAGGTAATTCAGGTCAGTTTTGTGAGGCTTTAGAAAGGGTATGGAAAGATGATCGCTCTAACTATTGATGTTCTCTTATTTCATCTGTTCATTGTTAGGCATGGGACACGATGTGCTGGAGAGGTAGCTGCTGTTGCAAACAATGACATCTGTGGTGTTGGGGTGGCCTACAATGCCAAGATTGGAGGTGAGTCAGCATATTTAAATTTGGGGCAATTCTGTGGATTTCACTGTGAAATTAACATGGTGCTCTTATCATATATTATCAGTTTCAGCATAATAATTAACAAAAATAATCTGTTTAGTGCATTGAGTTTGATCTGTGCCAAAGCAAGAACACTTCTGAATTTAGAGTCTGAATCATTCTATTCATTACTGTAGCTTAAGCTTTGCTACAATAGCAGACGTGAAAGTTATCACAGGCCCCAGCTCTGGCCCCTCTGAGCCAAAGATTTGCACATTAGCATGTGTAATCCTTTTAATTGGCGAAGGCACTTTTATCCTATTCAGTGCACATTTTATCTCATTACTTCTCTGCGTGTATGCCTGCTGTCTTTGGGCTTTGGGACCCAGCTAAATCCTTCGGTTGTCAAAGGCGGTATAGGTGACACCCAGGCCTGTGTTCTCTGAGGCACTTGCAAGGGCAAGAGAAAAGCTGGTTAAATGTTGCCATTCATATCCTGGCTCTCAATGTTAAAGCTTAACAATATGATCCTTAGGCAGGTATCAACCTCACCTCTGTTCTTCAGGTATGGCAAGGTATGATGAATAGGGCACAGAGGCCTGTTCGTTCATTTGGCAGTGCAAGTTTGTGTTTCTCATACAGTGTGTGTGAGATTATGATGGCAAAAATGGTTTTACCAAAAGCCTATAATAAAAAAAAATTAAAAATGCAGAAAAAAGGTCTTAAGATTCTCTTATTTCCTGAAACAAATGTTTTTTCAAAGAAAAACAGCAAGTGTAAATAGAAAAGTGTGTATGAGGGGCAGTGGCTGTACAATATTCATAAGCAGACACTTTAGAAGCTCTGTAGAAAGCTTTAAAAAACAGCAAGACTACCATGAACATGAACAAGGGTCAGATTAGAGAGAGTAGTGCCTGGGGAAGGGGAATGCAATCATACCTCATGATATTGCTTGGTATAATTTTACTGCCCCTTTTACTAGATTGGTGGTCAAGAAAGGGAATCACCACCATAGACCTGCAAAGTTAAAGGGGAGAGAAAACAATGAAGTCTAAATAGAAAACAGAAGTTAGGACACCACTGGAGTTGTTCTGAAGTTTTTTAAACTAGACTAAGGATAAAATAATAAACTTGGGGCATTATCTGTAATAGCTATGGTGCTAGGTTTGATCCTAAATGGAGTTGACTGATGATAGATAAACAGACGAAAGGATTTTAGAATTAGGGTGTTCTTGTAATACAGCCCCTGAGTACATACGTTTGCTGAGCCTAACATTTTTGCCTATAGCTCTTCTTGCTGGGAGGGACATTTGGTATACAGTGCAGGGACAAATAAAAATGACAACCATATGTTTTCTTTACCTCCTAATGTCTGCTAGAAGCCTGTGAAGGATTCATGCACACTGGCAAACTGGCTACACATGCTCAATCCTTAACATGCTGTTCTCGCTGGTTGGGGGGAAAAAGCTCAATGTCATTCTTTTTCTCTTGCCGCCCTGTAATATCCTCTTCTAACGTCCCAGTTGAGACTTTTGGCAATCATCATCTCCCCATAGACCATCGAGGGGAATATTTTGGGCCACCCTCGTTTTAATCTGTTTTTAGGTCATGGAGCAATTCCCTTCTCTTTGAAGCTTGTAGAGTTCTCTTTCCTTACCCTCTCATAATACGCACGGCAAACTCCATGCATTATGGGAAACATCCCTGCCCTAACTCTATCCATCCCAACCTCGATTGCAAGCAGCAAAACTTCTATTTGGATTATATTTGAAACGAGAAGCAGCGGCTGCTAAGCAAGCTGCAAATTGCATCCACAGGGTATACCTGCCCTTACTAAGGTGCTGAGACCTTTGGAAGTTTATGAAGATGAAAGTGGAGAGAGGTAGTGAAGAACACAAAGACTGCTTTGGAAAGCTGACCCACAGTGATGGCTCAGCCTTCCCGGATCTGCCTTCTGTTAAGGGATGCAGCAGTGGGCCATGCTCTAGTTTAGACCCAGCGTAGAGGAGCTTACTCTGCTGCCAACACTCATTAACCAAACATATTGGTCTGGAAGGGCTTGGAGAAGAGAAAAAGCCACTGTTGGAAAAGGCTTGCTAACAGATCTGAGAAATGTTACATTACCATACCATCTTCTGGATGCCTGTAAGAGGCACAAGTCCTGAGGCGTTCCTGTTGTAGTCTTCCCCTTATTTTACCTCTTTCATCGACGTCTTTTTTTCATTTGCTGTTAAGGAGCCATGGCCAGCCTTCTTGCTGTTCTTAAAGGAGTGAAGATGTATATTTTTTTATTTGTTTTTTTCAATATGACTTGCAACTTTATGCTTAGTAGACCCTTCATGAGTTTGTGATTTCACAAATCGCTATACTGCTTGCACTACACCATTCTAATGATATGATCCAGTGCACTGAAGGTGCTCACACGTTTTCACCTGGAGGGATCACTGACAAAGATCCTGGAATCCTGCCGTCTGTTGGGAGATGGTAGTATATTTACTTGTTTTAACAGTGGAGTTAGCCAGCTTTCTAACTGCAACTTGGCGAACCTAACGCACAGCTGCAAATACATCAGCAGTCTTTTGCCAACGATGCTGTTTATACACCATTCAGCCATAACATTATAACCACCTGCATTAATCTGTGTGAATACCTTACATGCTGCGTGGTGTGTTCTAACACCTGTCTGTAATGACCAGCATAAACGTTTGTGCTGTTGGCTAGCTACTGATTCCTACATGTATCATTGAACCAATGTTCCCTGGTTATCCTTTCTTGGACTGATTTTTGGTTGGTTCAAACTACTGCATAATGGGAACACCCCCATGAAATCCCATTTTAGGGCTTGTTAACTGCACTTGTTAAACTTTTTTTTTTTTTTTTTTCCATTGATCTACTGAGACAGTCTTGGTCATGTACAATTTGCAAGTTGAACTTCAAATATCCAATTTAATTGCCAATTCATATTGCAACTTTGTTTAAAAAATGGATTGGCTCTTGGTCATTCGTTTCAGCTGTTTGATGATTATATGAGGAGATTTATGGCCTTGTGCATCAAGAGGCCATGCAGCACTGTTGTGACTATGTTTAGTAGTTAATGAAACGCCGCACATTTGGTTTTGGATCAATTGCAATAATGAACACAATTGAAGTTTTGGTGATGAGCTTGTTTTTCTTCCTCCACAAGCTTTCTCTTGTGTTAAGGTTCATTTTGTACAAAGAAGAGGAACTTGATAGTCATGATGGTCCACCATTGTTCTGCCTTTTATAAAGGATCACCTGGTAGCACTAAAGAAAAAGTAGCTATCACCTCTGAATGAACTGCGGATTGAGTGGATTTCTTTCCTTTTTTTTCCTTTTTCTTTGTTTCAATTTACTTTATATTCAGTCCAATTTCTTCTGATGTCTTGTTTCAATGTACTGCAGCTTTTTTTAAGCTCTGGGAGTCTCCATCTGGAACCTTGTTTTATCCAGTAGTGAATCCTGGGGTACTTTCTTGTTCAAGTGATTTTTATGTTTCTGTCTTTCTCCCCAAGGGGTGTACATATTGAAGCAACTTTATCCATAAAAATTTGACACCAGACCTAGAACCTCACTGCTATTGAAATAGTTTAGGAATAGAGTTCAGGTCATTTGGACCTAACACCAAAAACAGAAGAGGAATCTGATCCCAACCTTTTGTCCTCTGGTGGCACTTAATTTATTTATTTTATTTTATACTTATACTTATTTTTTAAATTAAGTTTTTATTGTCATTAAGGCACTTCAGACACATTTATTACATTTTTAGTGGTTTATAGATTACTTATTTCACAATGCCTGAAAAAATTCGATTTAGAATAGTTTTGTAATAGATTTTTGCAATTCTTGCTGTAATTACATGGATTAATGAATAAGTAACCAACTATTCTAATCCCGCCCTCATCCATAATAGAGTATACTTCAAATTAGTTCTGAATCATATCAAAATAGCTGAATCACTGTAGAATTTCAGATTCTGTGATTCCTGTCATTTATTTCCTAAAGATTCTTAATTGAAGCACTTAAGATGAATACTTCTAGGGCAGGGGTCACCAGCTCTGATCTTGGAGGGCCAGTGACCAGCACAGTTAGGTGATCTTCCCTGTTCAGACACGCCTGTTTCACCTCACCTGTTAATTGCCATGTGTCGTGGGTGTGCTTTGAGGAGGATGACTACCAAACTGTGTTGGTCCTCCTGGACCAGCGTTGGGCACCCCTGTCCTATTGGGCTTATAAATTAATCAAGTAATGTATACTACTACAGTCTGACCTTTTTTTTTTTCCAGGAGTGCGTATGTTGGATGGAGAAGTGACTGATGTGGTAGAGGCACAATCTCTCAGCCTTAACCCTCAGCACATTGATATCTACAGTGCCAGCTGGGGACCAGAGGACGATGGCAAGACCGTAGATGGCCCCGCCAAGCTGGCTAAAGAGGCCTTTCTACGTGGAGTGACTGAGGTCTGATTTTTATTTTAGATTATTTAAAATCTATCTAAATTATTGACTACTCACTTGCTACCTACGTCTCCCTCTGTGCTACAAAGACACTAACTGCCTATTCTAATATGCCAGCAAGCAGACGGCTGTGCTGACAAACATCACATTAAATGACTGGGAGGTGGCGAGTCATTCTACCAGTTTTGCGAGAACAAGGACAATTGTTATCCTAGACTTACAGCCATGGATTGCTGTTCCAACCAGTAAACCTTTGTACAACACAGCAGCCAATTATGGAGATAATATAAAAAAAATATTTTAGGTTATCAAATTGTTACCTATGGTCAGTTCCCCAGTGTAATGCTCTTGTTCTGTTATTCATTCATCTATATATTTTTTCCCAGTTATGTTTCGAGTTTCTGCTGGTATGCTGTGTTGGAGCTGTGTAGAAAATCTAGTAACCTTCTGTGACTGGTGACCATTGCTCAATTGAATTAAGTTCTAAATGCATCACTGAGCCTCATAATCTCCGACTGTTACCAGGGGATGCATCTATTGAGGGCAGGAATGTGCAGTCCGTGATGCCCTGTGAGAGATTTACTTTATTATTTGCTTTGAAGTCAAGAGAGGGGGAGCTGGGCATGATTTCTTTCTAGCTGGCTCAGTTTGTGAGCGCCTCGAGTCAAATTAGCAGTTAGCAGTTGGAGTGACATTTATTTAATTTAAATGTCACATTAAAGAGTCATTTTCTCAGAGAAATCTGTATGCAGATTTTCAGTGTGTGTGTGGTGTCGACATTCTTAATGTCTAATTGCTTCACGGGGTCTGTGCTAAAGTGCCATAACACGAAGAGCAGAACGGCATTAATTTCAGCACTCTCTAACTTGCACTTGCGTTCTGTCTGTCTGTCTCTGTCTCCATGTTGCTGGAGTGAAACTGGCCTGAGGCCAGCCAGCGGACAATAGCAGGCAGTAAAGCCAAGGCTTTCCCTGCAGTCTGCACTACAATACTGTGCGTGTCAAGACTTCCAAAGCAAAATAGCTGTTACACTTCAACTAATGATTACAGCAATGCATAGGAAAGACTTTAATTTTCTTTAATTATAGGTACTGTGCAATAGTCATTCATCTGTGGGGATGAGGTTTGCATTCACATCGTACATACTAAGCTGTCTAAAGCATTACGACACCTGTGTCTGCACAGAGGCTTTAACATTAAGCAATGGGAAGGTGCTTTGAAGCATGTCTGACTGTTAACCATGCTTGTGGGAGCCATTTACTTAATTTTTGACTTGCATACTGAATAAAAACAACAACAAAAGGGTAAACAAATGAAAGGAAATTCTAACTCAGCATTTAGTGAAACAATGGAATGTGTTAAAACAACTGGCTCTGGAACAAAATGGTCATTCTTAATCTAGCTTTAGTGAAACCAATCCCCAGACTGTAAAACTCACTCACAGCAGATGACTGACTGCATTTATTGACCCCCACCTGCCCCCCAACCATAGCAAGCATAACTCACCTTAAATGTATTTAGTGCTAGTATGGGGGGAACTCAAAGAAAATTATTTGATTAAATAGGTCAATTGATTTTGTGTGTGTGTGTGTGTGTATATAATTTAATTGTTACACTTATTAAATGTTTTCAAATTCTATACAAATTAGTATATCCCTGTGTTGTAATAATTACAAAAAGGAAGAAAATAACAAAGATTTGCTAATTGATTTTCAAGTTTTGTACCTTTTGGTTTGAAAATGACCATCAGTGATGTTATGGGTGGTCCTCTTAGCATATTTCCATTTAATGTCCAAATAATTACTGTTCGAGTAACCTTTTATTATTGCCATTTTTCAAAACATTAATTTTCCATCAATAATCTGTGCATAATTTCTTTAAAACATTTGCCATGAAGTGGTCTAGTTTAATCCAACCTGTGAGCATTCTCCATTTGTCACATTGCCCTGTGCCAGCAGTCAGATCGGTTGCAGGAAATGAGATCCATGTTGCAGAATAAATCCTGAAGCAAACAAAGATTTAGGTTGTCCAAACAGGAGTAAATGCCCGCAGTCCAGCAGGTGTGCACACGGGCGAAGGTACAAGAGCCCCCCCCCTCATTAGGAGCACGTTTTGTTCCCTATAGATGTTTTAATACCTCATTGTTCAGAATCACAGGCATGTTGAAGGGCTGCGCAAACAAAGTCTGATCAAAGGTAACTAGGAAAAAGCATCTGAATTGAATTATTGACACTGCTGGCCTCTCCCTGCAACAGCAGGCCAGAATGAAAGCCATGTGGAATATTAAAACACTGCCTGAATTTATTCCAGACCCCTTATCATTTTGGACAGTTGTTTGCCAGTGAGGTGACCCACAAGTTGAATGACGTTTTTGATTTTTTTTTTGTCTTTTCAAGGATATAAAGTTGTGATTAATGGACGTGGGAACATTTGCCTTGTCTTGCGATGTTCTGCTTAAAATCGGCCAGCCATGTTCAGCAGTGTCATATCAATGGCCTGAGACGTTGGAGCTAGATGCAGATTTCAAAACGTTGTCTGGCCCAGACTGTAGACCATGTGTTCCAAGACACTGCTGTTCTCTTAGGGTTTGAGCCCCAAGTTTTTGATGGTATTAAGACGCTTGCTCAGAACCAGATGTTGATGGTATGCTGCCAAATCCCAGTGGTTCTCCATAGGAGGCTCTGAAAAGGTAGTGATGACTCACTTTTGTTTTTTGTCATCCAGGGTCGTGGTGGACTTGGCTCCATCTTTGTCTGGGCATCCGGTAACGGAGGCCGGGAGAAGGACAGCTGCAACTGTGATGGCTACACCAACAGCATCTACACCCTGTCCATCAGCAGCAGCACACAGTATGGAAACGTGCCATGGTACAGCGAGGCCTGCTCCTCCACCCTCGCCACCACCTACAGCAGCGGAGGACTCAATGAGAAACAGATTGTGAGTGTGCCTGACCGCACTGGACAGCTCCCATTCCTTAGAGCATAGACTCAGCCAAAAATGATTTTCACAACTTTGCCCCATACCTCAAATCTGTTCGATCAGCCAGGACATGTCTGGTGTCTCAAATTGGCTTCTTTATGTAATTTCATGGCATGACATTTAGTTAATAGTAACTTCAATGTTAATTAACCAATAGTTTGGCAACTGCATAATTAAACATTCATTAAATTAATGATTTCAGATTAGTTTATTATGATAAGTTTTGTGGTGCTGTGAATGAGGCTGAAGGTTTATGTAATGGTCCTGTTGGGAAAATTGTACTAGAGGCAATTTTTGTATGAACTAGTAGGTTTTCCATCAATGCATTTCGTTTTGAGTTTAGTCATTTATGCATTTATGCCCGTGTATACAAAATAAATATTTTAGTTCATCTTAAACATTTGGGCCACTACTTTTGGTCGATTGCTTGGTTCAGGTAAAAACTGTTAATAAACCAAAATTGATTTAGCTGTTGCTATGACCATGTAACCTGTATGTTGATCTCCCTGGAGGTCCAAGTGCATTGAAGCATCTGCTGGCTGGCATTACATGGAAACTACGTTAGCCATGTAGCTATAGCAGAAGTTTAGAGACTAAGTATACCTGAGCTGAATGACTACATTTAAACTAATGAGGATACATTGATTAATCTTTTCGAACAAGGGGGAAATCAACTGCCCACAAAGCAGATCTAAACATAGGCCTATGAACTGGAATACCAATTCAAATTTTGTTGCATACCTTGAGGCTCTACTGATAGAAACCACATGTAATTGCATGATTTAGCAGGTCCAAATAGTTATGTGAGGACCATGGGGCAAAGTTAGAGCGCTCTTGCTTTGGGGCTTTTTTTTTTTTTTTTTTTTAAAGTTCTGCAGGGTTTTGAGGGTGGACCGTGGCATGCTGGTAGTCGATGAGGAAAGCATGTGATGTGTGGCCCTCACTTGGGAGTGTGTGCATGCATTCGCCCTCAGGGTCTGTATTGTGTTTCATAACGGCGTATCCACTGCCAAATCACTTTTCCAGACTGTCCAGCCTTGTCTTCGGCATGCAGGCCAATGCTTTGTACATGACTGCAAGTCTGTGTTTCCAGTCAAAGTAGTAACCTCATACAGTTAAAGTGCCGTTTTGCTCAGTCATTCCTTTTTGCGCTTGTTTTCACTTTCAATTGTTGGAGCTTCATTCTGCCAGGACACGGAGCTCAAATATGTTCCTAAAGTCTTTTACTTACGAGTTACTTTTTAACAAACAGGTCTCTGCATTTCACTTAGTCAGCTGCTGTTTGACACATACTGATGCAGACAGGCAGTCTTGCACTGCACAATGATGCCCCATTTAAATGAAGAAGAATGGCTAGTCATTTGGGCTGCCAGGGCAACTGTCACTGCACATTCTGATAAATACACGTATTAACTAACTTCAACTTTATTTGAATCATCCCGTTTCGCTTAACAGGCTTCTGGACTGCTTCCAGGTTTTTTTTTTTGTTTTTTTTTTTAAAAGATACGATTGGTTGTGTGGAAAGTTTATTAACTATTCATTCTTGTTACAGATCACTACAGATCTCAGACAGAAGTGCACAGACTCACACACAGGCACCTCAGCATCAGCTCCTCTGGCTGCAGGCATTATTGCTCTTGCTCTGGAGGCCAAGTATGTCTAACCCACACATTATGTTTGTACATGTATTGTTATAAGTAATCAATTGTGGAATATATATGTATGTGTATATATGTTTGTGTGTGTGTGTATATATGTTTGTGTGTGTGTGTATATATATGTATGTGTGTGTATGTATGGATATATATATATATATATATATATATATATATACAAACATGAGAACCACACTCGGTTTTTATCCTTT
>JBBIGC010000039.1:97234-125941 GCA_037576955.1 Lepidarchus adonis
TTATCTTATCTTATCTTATCTTATCTTATCTTATCTTATCTGCATATACCCCAGAGATGGTTCCAAGAGCCTGGCACTGACCTGGGACACTTGGACACTATAATATACATTTACATTTCTTTATTTGGCTGCAGCTTTTGTCCAGAATGACTTCCAAGGTACAGGAACAATCAAGCTTTTTATCTGTGGAGGGAAACACTGAAGTGCTACTATAAGGGCCGACACATTTCCTCTTAGTAATATAATTATATATTACTGTGGGGCCCAATGCTTAGTCTCCATACGGGACCACACAGGCCTGTATTCAGGACAGCTCAAGGGCAACTGATACTTTACACGGTTGCAATGAAGTTTGCAGTACAACAGGAAAGAGATTTATTTATTTCCTTACTCACTTATTTACTCACTCAGCTCCACTAGGCCACACAAGCCAGTGTGTTACAGACGGTAGGCCATCCTCTAATCTCCTCCAGTCATAAATAAGATTGTTTAATGAATAAATAAATCATTTATTGAATGCAATTTAATTGAGTTATTTGTCAGCATTTAGTACAGAATTGTAAGCGGTTTGGTGAACTGAAATTCATTGGCTTGTCTGGATTTAGAAGAAGCTGTATTGTTTAAAGGTTATGGCCGTTGTGGTGTCCACCAGTCTGGACTGAGTAGAAGTTACCACTCCATCTGTAATAATAAGGAAAAAACTAAACTGTAAATCATTAACAGAAATTTCTGTTAGGCGGTTTTTCCCCAGTTGTAATTTCCCATTTCACATGGTCATAAACTTTGATTGCTTAATATTGATCGTCTTATGGTACGACTGTGGCCCCTGAGCTGATGCAGTAATGAAGGAAGTTCTGGTTATACACAACATCCTCTTTTGTCCTGAATTGCCCTTGAGGAAGCGAAAAGCTTAACAACTGCTCTTTGTAAAGCCACTTAGCAAGCCGATTCATTTTGTATAGTTGTCTCTGACTAATCTGTGTTAGATTAGAGGATTAAAGCTGGCAGAAAAAGTTTACATTTAACATATATATTTTTAATGAAGCACAGGCATTGTTATTTATATTAATAGGAAGAAATCCTTTCATCTATTTGCACGGATGGATTGATTGAACAAACTGCAGAACCTAAAAGACAGAAGGTTAAAGTGATACTAGATTGTTCACAGAATAAGAGTTTCCCTGCTAGCTGGGGCTGATCGATTATGAGGGAAATCATATTCACGGTTAATTTGGTCAATTTTATGATAATTTAATGTAGTTACTCACTGGAAATATTGTGCCTTACTGAACTTAATGTCTTATAATAGTGGATATGCTAGAACTTTTGATAAACAATTAGCAAAAAAATAAAATAAAAATTATAATCCAACTGAAAAACTTGCCATTATATAGATTGGCTGCAATCAGCTAACAAAAAACCCCAGTGGAGTCCTGGAGTAAGACTACACGAGAACATTAAAATGCAGTGGATAGCAAAACAACACTATTTTTTATTGAGTAACTGACGATTCTATGTTTTTGCATTAGAGGCCCTCACTGAAAACAGCTGTCTCTTCTCTTTCCTGCAGGAACTTTGAGGATGGGCTTCGCGGAGGATCTGTGGTGCCACCAGGGCCACGCCGCACTGCTGCGCTTACAGGACTCTGAGCTGCGGCTGATGGAGGTCATGAAGAAGTGGATGACCCAGAGGGCCAAGAGTGACCGGGAGTTTTCTGTGCAGCTGCACCAGATGGCAGCCATGGTGGAAAAGCTGGAGGGCCCTCAACCTGGAGGAGGCTTAGACTACATTAGCCAACTCAATAAGGTACACAGTCCTACTGGACTTCATTATGTCATCCTGTAGGAGATTCCAGTCAGGCATATTAACAGTGAAGCATGGGCTAATAAGCTAAGGGAGAACCTAAATCAGTGCTGTCAGTCTGATTGCATTCTGCTGCTCTGGGAGGACGTTGAAAGGATGCTGCACTGAGGAGCATGTTGAGTTGGTGCATCGCCAAGCCTTATCTTGAGCCAAGCTTGTAATAATGTTGCTCATTATTTAAATCATCCCTTTTAGTGATTTTTCTGGTTCCCACGCTCTCTTTTGCCAATAAACGCTGCTGCAGTTTCGTCAGAGCTTAGGGTAGCAGAATCTTGCGGGATCTCTTGATCTGCTCCTGTGGTGGAAGGTTAGCTGTGAAAGTTCCAGTCAGCTTTCATTTATAACAGCAATTTTCCCATTAAATTAAACTTGGGGAAACCACCTAGAAGGAAGAACATTTTGATGTGAAAAGCTTTTTGAGTGGTACTAATGAGGTAAGTAATTCCTGTGCTAGCTTGTTCTGTTGTGTTAGCCTGGATTAAACAACTGGGCAATAATTTTGTTTAAAAAAAAAACCAAATCAACAAATGAAACTAAACAAATCCAAAGAATATCACATGGTTATTTAAACCATATATAAGCCAGATGAAGTGGGAGTCCCTCCTGTACAATAGTCTGTCGATGGTTATTGTAATGTTTCTGCAATACAGATATCACACAATGCTGCAATAAGCAAATGAGCCTCTAAATATTTAGGGTGACCAATCAGAGCATTTACTTGAGTTATAATTAAATGTTCATGTAATTTGATTACTTTAGCCAATCCTTTATTATTAAAGATACTGATTGCCTGAGACATTTTAAAGATTATTACTATACATTTTCCATCTGTTTCATTTTTTCCTATGGTGTTTGTGTGGATGCACCATAAATAATGCATCTTAATTCATTCTTACATATCCATTTTCCATTCTCTGTTTATTTTTTTTAGAATTAAACAGACTGTTTCCTACTGTTCTGTTTAGAACCTGACTTTTTTTCTGATTGGCTGCCTTGTATTGCAGCTCAACTGAATGGTAGCACAGGGCTGAATGCTCCTTAGAACGTCAGTATAAGTGGGCGGGGCTAACAAACACTAACAGTGCACCACAATGCAATTTAACCCATCACACATGGAGCAACAAGCTATCAACAGTGCCTGAGGAGCAGGACGGGGGCGGTACCTTGATCAAGGCTTACCTCAGTGGTGCCCAGGTCAGGACTTTAACCTGTGAGCGTATTTTCAATATATGGACTTGTTTAAGTCTTTCAAGCCTCTCTCATTCCAGAAAACTAATCATTTGGGCCCTTTACTATAGTGAAAGGCATCACAATATACTGTACAGCATAGAATTGCAATACTAAAATTTTATCCATATCACGCAGCCTTTAGAATTCTTCAACGATCATTATATCTCCCATTCAGTCATGGAGCGTGATGGTGAATGAAACGGAGAACCTGAGCCGGATCTTTCGGAAGCACTCTGAGGATCTGACCGTGGGTCCCCTCAGCAAACTCACACTTCTCATCCGAGACAAACAGCAGCTAAAGAAAACCTACGGGGAGCAGTGGAACCAACTTAACCAGGAACTGTGTAGGGTCAGTGCCAAACACATACATATACCCTTCATTCTTCCACATGTGGTTCAGAGAGAGAGATAGAGGGTGGGTGGATGGGTGCAGGCATTGCACAGTGTGCATGTGAAAAAATTAGGACACCTGTCTCTAACATGTCCTGCCTGTGTGGTTTTGTAACATTGGACATTTAATATCAATTGTAACAATACTGGAAGATTCAAGTAATGCAGCTAAACAATTTAAACAGAAGAAAAGACATTTCAATATCTTTTGTAAAATGTAATTCTACAAAAATGTGACTTCTAGTTAGGAATAAATTAGGACACCCCCACCTTTATTCCAAATTAAAGTCACACACAAGTGTAGCACATCAGGTACATGTTATTAGAACATTAGGTTTAGGGTTACACGTTATTTAGCATTTTGAAGAAGCTTTGCCTATTTATACCTTAGACCTTTAGTTTGGTGTGGTCCTGATCGTTCAGGTGAGTGAACACCATGGTGAGATCCAAAGAGCTGGCTGAGGTCTTTAGAAAGAAGATTGTAGCAGCGTATAATTGTTCTAAGGGATTTGAAAAGATCTCAAAAGAATTTGCAATCAGCCATTCCACTGTCTGGAAAATAGTCTACAAGTGGAGAACTTCCAAAATAACTGCCAACATGCCCAGGTCTGGCCATCCAAGCAAGTTCACCATGAGAGCAGACTGCAAGATGGTAAAAGAAGTCTCCAAAACCCCTAAAATGTCACCACATGATCTACATGAGGCTCTTGCTACTGCTGATGTGAAAGCGCCTCTACAATCAGAAAGAAACTGCACAACTTTACCTTGCACAGGAGGTGAGTAAAGAGGGAACATTTGCTCTCCAAGTGAAACATCAAGGCCAGACTGAAGTTTGCTAGAGAGAATGTAGACAAAGACCAGGACTTCTGGAATAATGTTCTTTGGACAGATATATAATTTAATTATTTGGACACTAGAACAGAGGACATGTCTGGCATAAACCAAATACAGCATTCCAGGAAAAGAACCTTATACCAACTGTGAAGCATGGTGGTGGAAGTGTCATGGTTTGGACATGCTTTGCTGCTGCAGGACCTGGCCAGCTCACCATGACGGAATCCTCCATGAATTCTACAGTGTATCAGAGGGGGCTCGAGGAACGTGTGAGACTATCTGTAAGAACATTAAAGCTGAAGCAGAACTGTACCCTGCAGCACGACAGTGACCCAAAACTAACCAGTAAATCCCTCAAAGACTTTACTGAACAAGAAATGGAGAGTCCTGAAGCGGCCGCGTCAAATCCCATTGATATGCTGTGGGGTGACTTGAAACGGCATGCAAGAACCCTCTCCCAACATCTCACAGCTTAAATAATTCTGCATTGAGCAGTGGGGCAGTGTCACTATCACTTTCTGTACCAGAGATGAATAAAAACAAGATTAGGCATCAGCATGTGAGCGTTTCTTAATAAAGAACATTTATATTTAATGGGGTGTCCTAATTTTTTCACATGACTGTAGTTGAGCTGATGACTTGATTGAGTTAAATTGATTAAAAAACTTTAATGGATTTGCAGGTTATTATTAATTTTAGACAAAAGTAATGTTGTTTAAAGCTGATTTAATAAGAAATTATATTTATTTAAGCAATAAAACACAAGAATCTAACTTTTTTTTATTGCATCAGCACTGATGTTCTTGATGATACTTGACTGAGTGTTTTATTGGTCTTCTTGGTTTCATACAGCAGTTCTACAAAGTAAAGATACAAATAAAGTTAAGAAGACTTTGTTCTTTGAAAGTGTGCTTTCATATTTGTGATTTCTTCGGCAAAAGGCCTTTTCATTTTCTGCAGACTTGCAGTCTGTAAAGTGGTTCACAGTGTGTCTCTGGATAACTCCTGTTTCTTTAACATACTTGCTCCACTTTCATAGTGGCACACAAAATTTACACACTGTCCTTCAGAATCTGACCAAATGGCCTGTAGTGGGCATTATTATATTAATAAAGTTATCCAAGTTGTTCATGTTTTGTTCGATCTAAAATAGAAGATAATGATTAGCTTCAGTTTAGATTGAGTCATTAATTATCAAACAGTGCTCAGCAGAATGATTATCACAAATAACCTTTAATATAATTGATGGCAAATAACATAGTTATATAACAATGTGAAATTTAGTCTGTCATAAACTGTTACAAACTCGTTACTACAATATTCCAGTTTGGCAAGAATCACCATTGTTTTTCTCAAATTAAATGTAATTTCAACATTCCAGGCCATTCAGAACGAGCTTTAGTCAGTAATATAGTAATGTGTCATTTCTAATGTTATTTGGTATTGCTTGATGAAGCTGAACAATTCTGATTGCAATTTTCTGAACATTATTATCATTTTTAATTTGAAATCTGATTTATTTTCTTTAACTTAAGCTTTTTGCCAAGAAGATTAGAGCATATCTTTTGTGGGCATAAAGCTTTAACATTAAGTTTAATGTGCCAGAGTGCCAGTTTACTGTACTTCCTGCTTTTTTTAAATTTCTAATTTCTATGAAACCCTTAATAATTTTTACCATCACGTCTTTTCCTGGTGATTGTTGAGCAGTGCGTGTGCAAGTTTCTGAACAATAGTAGTCAGTTAGTTACTAGTTACTTATTTCAGAACTGAATAAATGACTTTAACCTAGTAACTAATTATTCTTTATATGTAGCAATTGGTACAATTGATGTTTGCAGTATTTCTAAATTCTAAAATGTTAAAATTCTTTTATTAATGAGGCTCTAGACAACCTCTTGATATCTGGGCCATGATATATTATTGAGATTCTTGGACTTCAAAAGCAGGCGGCTTGCTACAAACAAGTCTCTGCGACTGCCTTGGCCTCTCTTACTTTCCTTCGAAATTCCACTGTGACAGAAGAGGAAAAACTCCAGAGCAAAGTTAACATATGTACCAAAGAAGTTTTAGAAACATTTTTACATGATGGAATGATGATTGAATCATCACGTTGTTGTGGTGATCTAATATCAAACTAAACATGTGCTAGTATAACACTGTGCTAGTTTTTATTTATTTATTTATTTATTTTTAGCACTAAGACTGGTTTTTAGTAAGAAACCACTTATTAAATATAAACTGTTGGCTTAAGTCAGAAAAGCGTGTCTTGACATAATGTGACAATTTATCATGTGTTCGTGTTTATATGTGACTTACTCATGAACAACTCCATAACTGGATTAGATCTGTTAGTGGATAAAAGCACAAGTATGAGCAAAGCTTGGAGTTTCCAGGACTGGGAATGAAAAACACTATTTTAAGTGTTTTGCTGAAATGAAATGGAACAAAAAGAGGATCTGGTCTTTGTCAGGTCACGTTATATGAAAGGAACTGTGCTTCATCCTGACAAGGACAGCAAATGTGAAAACAAAAATGAAATTGAACAGATCAGGGTGGAAAATTTAAGATGTAGATTAAAACATTCATAAATTTGTTTAGTATGATAGAATGGCACAGCTAAAATAAATAGCAGATAATCTGTCTTATGTTTTGATGTAAAAGATTTTTGCAATTTATGGAGCAGTCAACATTATAAAAGTGTAATATTTGAGAATTAGTGTGTTTACGAATGTTTTTTTAAATAATATTTTTATATATTATCAATATTTTTGAGGACGATGTGTCTTTACCAAACTTTATTTAAAATAATGAGTATTACTGTCTATGTCTGTTGAATACGATATCTGTGCGATATCTAGAGGCTTAAATTGAATGATGTGATATGGTACATAAAACTGTTACATGCACAGAATACATGGTAGAAGACATCCAACATATTTTGAACATGGCATCACTTCTGAGAATGTGCCAATGGTGCACTATTTAGCCATTTAAGAACATTTAAGGTCCTAGTTCCATTTTATTAAGTTTTTTTTTTTTAACTTTATTGTTATTGTAGCTGGTAACACAGTGCTTCTCTGGAAATTGGAGGTGTTCATCTAAGCATAGGTTCTGTCATTGGAACTTAAGTTACAGTGTTACAGTTAGACTCCACCTCCCAATGATGCTAGCCTTCACATTCCCAGGGTTTGTGACATTGTACAATTTGGAGACATCTACCATGAAAATTAGGTGTTTTTAAGAGTATAATAATATACATGTTATAAATAAAAAAGAACAAATATCCTGTTTATCCAATTATTTGTTTTTTGTTTTTCGACATCTGCTACATAAAAAATAGATCTTAAAAAGAAATATAATAAAATATTTTAAATAAAATATTCTTAGCATCAATATTCTTAGTACTACAGAGTTGATCATCACATCCCTATTGCAGATAGCCAGTATGCAGGTAGTGACTTTTACTGAACTGTAGAAAAGCTGAAAGCGTGGTGCAGCAGATTTGGACCCAGACTAGTCATTTCAGGTTGGGGAGGTAGCTTTAAAAGTGTTCATAATGAAAAACAGAAATGAAAATGAGACCATCATGGCTGATTTTTGTTGTGTTACAGAACGCCTTTGTTGTGGTGATATATTGCCATTTTGTGCAGGTGGACAGATAGGCAGGCTTTTTTTGCAGTGGTCTGGGCAGTAAACAACTGTTTTCATCTACAGTGTTGAATTAGACACAATTACAATCTGTTCATTTGGAAAGCGGTTCACCCTGACCTATAGGTGTGTAGAAATCACAGTTGGACAGTTGCTTTTTTATGGCCGCCACACTGCTTAGCACTTTTCACATAGAATTCTTCTTCTCTTGGATGTAAAGTAAATCCTTCACTGTGGTTTGACGTGAGGCGGTTAATTGGATTTTTTTTTTTCACTAACCAAAAGAGTGAACCTACTCCTGAGTTTTTAACATGTTAAACTATTGGCAGGTCTAGAGGAAACAACTTCTTCAATAAGCATAGGTTATATGGGGGTGACATGACTTTTTAAAGTGAATGAATTTGCAATAATTAGCACTCAACTCATCCAGACTTTTTTTGTAAAATTTCATCAAAGATTAAATAATTTATTTTATCTAAGTATGGTTTAAACAGAAGATCTTTGATTGAAATCATTGTTCTTCATTTTTGTTTACATCCTTCTTTGTGAGACATATGGGAAATGCAGTCTGCCTTCTTTACTGTAACAGTCTAGGCTCTTATGATGGCCTGTGTCAGAGCATCTCCTGAACAGCAGGTCTTGTGGGGTGTTCCTGGAATACAATTGATGGTACCACTTGAAAATGTCCAAGGTAACCAACAGTAACATGCTAATGCTGGCTACTTTGGGTATATTGGGGGAACTACACAATATTTTTAATATAATGGTTGATCTGTGTACATCATCCATTATTAAATAGCATCTTTGTAACAATGGATCAAATATTGGCATAAAAACCCCCTTTTAAGAAGATTTGTCCATGTTACTGTCCCGTCTCCCAGACACCAGGGCTTCTTCTCGAATAGAAAGACAAGTTAAAGACGTTTATGGCCGTTTTAGATTTTAGTATCTAGTTCACAGCTCCGCGTGTTGCACAGAAAAGTTCAGCTCTTGGAAGGAGTTGGGTTCTGCCGAGAAGTGAACTGTATATTATGCAGAGGAAGATCCTATAACTGCACGGCGGCCGCTGCACTGAACTCGGAGGTGGTGCTGCTCTAGGCAGGTGTGAGGTCTTTGTGTACCAACATGAAGAAGGGTCTACATGTCCATCTTCATCTGCCATTTTAATCACTCTGTCAGAGCGACACTGCCACTGTTTCAGAGCCTGACCATTCATCTCTTTGTGGATTGCACTTGTGATCTGTGAATGTCTGAAAAAGTTTCAAAATCATCTTTAAATATGAGACAAGTTAGGAAGGTTCTCTCAGAATTTTTCAATCTTAGATCTGTGGTTGTTCTTTCTGCTGTGTAAGTTGTTAAAAGGAAGAGATTGGTAAAAGTTTTAATTGACATAATTTCCTCCTCACCTTTAATGTAGTGGAGATGTGTTTGGGGTTTAAAATGTGAATCATTTTATTTTGCCCTGGAGCTGAGGCTCCTGTAAGCTTTATTAGCCTTGTTAATTAGCATGCAAACCACATGCCTACCCACCCACCAGAGCTAAACGTACACATCGGTTGACTTTTAATCAGTAGCTGTATTATTACATAATGGCTGAGTGCTGCAGTGTTTCCTACAGAATTACATTGCATTTGGGATGATATCTGCTGATGTGGGGTGTGGGCAGGGGGCAGGGGGCAGGGTATGGTGGTTGTTACCATAAATTTGATTTCTTTCTTTGGTGGGTGGGGGTGGGTGTGAGACTTGAAATGTTATCCACTTGCAATCAGTATTGTGGTGGGATGCCATGTTATGGTGGACTGTAAGTATCTGTTGCATTTATTAAAGTAAACTGATGAATTTTTTCATAGTTATTAGCTCATTACATTTAGCTGGATGTGAACTGGATCTGTGATCATCAGTTGTGTTGAGACAAAATGTAAATAAAAGTAAGCAAAAGAGTTTTGTAATATTAGGTTTAGATTAAGTTGAGTCTCACTGGTACTATAAACACCTTTAGGGGCAGCAGTTAGTAATTTTTGTTTATTTGAGCTCAATCGGTTTCTACAACAGTTTCTACATTTCGACACCTAGTGAGATTGGACAATATGTCAATTTGTGGCCATGTTAGTGTTATACTTTAATTGTTATTAATAACATTTATGTCTATGGCAAATAGTCATCAGCTAACAATTCTCAATGTTTTTTTCACCAATCCCGACTTATGGAATTAGTCATTGACAAAATAGTGGCTACTTAACTATTTAATTGTAGCGCACCAAGAAAATGTAGAATCTGAGTTGAATCACTTGAATAACAAAAACATGCATTAAAATAACACACACTAATGTTTTTTTCTATGAGGAAAAAGTAATGAAAACAAGAAAAACAAGTCATTTAATGAGATTAAACTGCAAAGAATTCTAAGTAACTATACTCTATATAATTTTAGGACTCAAGAAACATGGCCACTGAGAACTGAAACTCGTCTGTTATGTGTATAACATTTTAAATAGAAATATTTTTTAAAATAAAATATTTAAATACAATTATATCAGTTTGTATGATCAGATTTCTGGTTCTAATAATCAGACTAAAGGCTTGTTTTAAATTACCCAATCAGAAAAAGCAAAATCAACTACGTTGAGTTGTTAAGTATCAACTCAAATAGATTTGCGTATGTAGTTTCAGTATGACATAGTTTTATCTGCAGAAATATCTGTCCACCACACAGCTAATAGCAACCACCTTGAAGTTTGTTTTGTCATGGATGTTGTTTTATAACATTGAATAATTTTGTGAGTGAAGGAAGCTTAAGGCTTAAATAATTTTTTGGGCTGTTGTGTTGGATTATTCCTCAGTCGCTTCCCTGCCTGTACATATATATATAGGGAACAGCTTAAAAGGACTCATGTCTGTTTACTGCTTTGTCTTGCGTCAGAAGTCCTTCTCATTTGTGTTATTTAGGCCAAGTTTAACAATCCCTGCACACAAATCTTGTAGCAAACCGGTCATAAACAGTTTTTTCCAAGTAGCTCTGTTTTTTTCATGCTTCTGAACATTCATTTTCATGCCTTTGACTTCCTTTTGGAAAGCTATCAAAGGAGCCATGGTTTATATCCTCCTTTTGTCCTTTTCTTGACCATTAGCTCTGGTGAGAACTTGTTTATCAGAGATCTTTCTTGCTTAATAATGTGCCGAACAGCAAAAGTCCAGCCTTTTTTCAAGACCAAGCAAATATGTCAAATACATGAATCCTATAAATATTAAAAGTCCTCAGCTAAACACTATTTGCATCACCATGCTTGAATCATGCAGCCAGGGATGTGGGAAGTGGGGTTTCTGAAAGGGGCTGCAACACCAAAAAAGATTTCAAGATGGTTTAACTGCATCTGGTAACGGATGGGGAAAAAACTGAACTGGGCTTAGTGAAGACATGGGTGTGCTTGTTTAACAGTGGAATTTGTTTTTGTATTTTCATAAGCTGCAGTAGATGTGCACTCTTTAACTTAATACTGCATTTTCATCCTCCAGAGCTATATTGCTTTCCTTGCTATGTGTAAAGGAAAAATCTATGTAGAGCTGTAGGCCAACTCTGTGCCCCTAGTAATTGAAAATATGATTTTGGGTTGTCCATATGAGAGATGACCAACATAAAAGGAACACTGTGATATTTTTCTGTAAGGACCAAACGATTATCATTTGGGTATCTTATCGGTATCAGTGTGTAATTTTGACCATCACTGATATTTAGTAATTAGTGATCTCCACAGCTTACATTTCTGTGACTATTAGAATTAATACAGAATGTCCCACCCACAACAGACTCTGATTGGCTATATGCCACAGAGTAGTAGGGCTGTGCTAAAAATATCAAAACCGCAAAATATTGTGACCTGTTTGTAGATAATACATGCATGGATTTGCTGTATTGAAATTGGCGGTTAAAGAAGGTTTTTTCCAAGCTGCCCAATGGCATAACAAGTTTTAAAAAAGAAACATCCCCTATTGTGCAAACTGTTTGTGTTTTAATGATAACTCCCCAAAATCATAATACAGCTTTGGCTACTGCAGATTATTAAATATTTCAATACATTTCTCCATACAACAAGTATCCATTTTGCCCTTTTCTCACATCATTTGAAAGTTCAGTTTATTTATGTTTTTATTTTAGCACCTTAAGGTACATTCCTGTATTCAGGGGCTGAAAGCGTATCCAGCCTCTTTATGACAGCCTTTTTATTTATTTATTTCTTGAGATATCGACCCTCTGCAAGTATTGCTTGTGCATTAGTTTGTGCTTAAAACCACAGGCATTTATTCTGGTTTATTTTGAGATGCTCTGTCACAAACAGAAGTGTTGCAGCTGAACATGCAGGTTATTATTGATCTGGGATTTTTAAATAACGTTATTGTATGTATTTAGCAAGTTAATTGTATTTGGTATTCGTTTGGCTCCTCCAGGCTGAATATATTCAGGTGAAGGAGGTGCACTGCAAAGCTTGAAGCTTTATTGAAAGCTAGCACTTAAAATTTTGACTTCTTTCCACTCATATGTATCACAGTGTGATCATTGTGGTTACATGCTTTTCTTGCACAGCAAAGTCTTTCCAGGAAGCTTTGACACTGGTGGGTTTTTAAGCATTGTCTTAAGATAAAAGACCAGCTTGATGCTGCAGCTTGTATCACACAGCCATGTGAAAGTGATGCCACTGATCTCAAAAGCAAGTTAGTCAGGAAGTTAAATGTAAGTTTTCTCCTTCATCGAACACACAGATCACGTTTGGTTGCTAAAATTATAATCTAGAGCTCCAAGGCTAATGTAGCAAATGGACTTTGCTATATATAGAGTAAAGTAGTACTCTATAAATAATATTGATATTAAATAAATATAAATTTAAAAAGAAATTAATATTGATGTTTATTTGTTTTTATTTATTATATATTATATATTTATTTATTTCTTCTTCTTTTGAATGCTCTCGTCACCACTGAGGATCCTCTGTTTCCATTTCTTTCTGTTTTCGACATCTTCCTCTCTCACACCAACCACCCGCATGTTCTCTCTCACCACGTCCTCTTCTTTAGTCTTCCTCTGCTCCTCTTGTCTGGCAGCTCTATCCTCAACATCCTATTCCCAATATACTCCCAATATACCTCCTCACACATCCAAACCAACCTTGCTTCTCTGACTGTCTCCAAACTGTCCATCCTGAGCTGTTCCTCTGGTATACTCTGTTCTAATCCTCTTCATCCTAATCATATAGAGACCGCTATACACGTTGCACTTAGAAGAATCATAATAATATTGTATCATGGCCCAAATAAGATAATGGTATTGAATCACTACCTCTTGAGTTGGAATATTTTTTTTTAAATGCAATGAAAACAAAAACCTGTAATCTCTAAAAACTTTCATTTGACTACAAAAGTACAAATTAATGCCGTTTAATATTTGGCTGACCATCTTAAGTGTAATTTGTAGATGTAAAAAATTGAATTTGATGCCTGCAACACACTAAAAACATTGTTACACAGGCAAAATAAGTTTATTCATAAGAATTTCCAAATTATACCATTTGAACTAAGGACAATTTATATTTCAGAGTGATGTTTTGAGGAAATGTTTTAGCTCCTACTTCAGGGTAGGTACTTTCCCATACAAGAGGAACTATGAGTGACTTGGGTCCTGTCCACGCATAGCCTGGTATTTTTGAAAATATATTAGCTTTCTGTCCACACGTAAACATTGTTTTTGATCAGGGAAAACAGAAATTTCCTAAGAGCCTTCCAAAGTGAAAACTGACGACATCTGACATTTGTGTACCCCTCCAAAAAAGGATTGTCTTAGCACTGTGGAAACCTGCTCCTGACTTTGGACTACAGATGTTTTTCTTTGGTGTAAGAATGAAAACTGTGTAACTAGTATTAAACCGACGTAGTTTTTTCATTGAAGGTGAACCAGTAAATCTGAAGCCTTCTTGTCACACACACCTGTGTAATCGGTGAAAACAGAAATTTTTGAAAATGCTGTTTTTCCTTTTACGTGTGGACGAGGAAAATGAAGATTTTTGTCACAACTTCTTTGATGTCTCACTACAATGACAGACACAGACAAAATACTGATGCTCGTAACTTTGCTGTTAGGACTTTTTACATGCTTTTACACGTATGGGGATTGTATTCAGTATTTTTTTAAAAATATGTAGAAAATACTTTTTGTACTTTTAGAAATTGTAGACAAAAATATAAAAAACATTATTGTATTTATTCTGTTTTACAAAAAACCCCAACATTTTAGGAAATGGGGTGTGTATAGTATACATGTTTTATTCTAAAGTCAATGCAATGTTTAAATTCAAAATTTAAGTAATTATTTTTTACATGACAATTTCCCAACACCTTTTAAAGCCCTAAGATTAAACCAGCTTTTTTGTTTGTTTGTTTGTTGTTATTATTTTACTATACCTTAATAATACTGATATACATAAGTGACCTATTTTCTGATTGGCTGTGCTGTGTCTGACTGGAAATGCGGCACTTCTCAAGACTTGAGGTGAATGGGTGAAACTCCTGTAGGCTAAATACACCTACTACATATACATACAACACAACTCTCTTATTAGAAATAGGACAATTTGGTAATAGATTGATAGGGGCACTTCAAAGGAAAAATGACTGTTGACCAATAATATGGTTTCAGATTCAGTAGGAAAATGAACAAGTGTATGATACCTTGTTCGGTTGCTTGCAAATGTAGAGTAAAATATTTTAAAAATACAGTTTTGGGCTGATCCACTGCTTCAACACATGAAGCAAACAGAGAGTGCTGCAGTAGCTGTAGAACAGGTTTTGTTTGTGGCTTTATTTGACTTTCTCTGCCTCTGATCCTTTCTGGTCATATATGAAACACAACGTTTGCTCATTACTTTGGGTGTACCTTTTGGCTGTTAGCCATTGTTTCCATCTGATTTGTTTTCTCCTCCTGTCCTGTTGTGGAAGGTTAGGTGACCCAAACTGAGCTGGAGCGCCTGAAGTCCAGTTACAGACAGCTGGTGAGGGACACAGCCCTGACCAAGAGGAAATACCAGGAGGCCAGTAAAGGTAGGATGCCTAGCTGCCTCTCAGTTCCTTAAATAAGGCCTGTCCTCCTCCGCGTCCACTTCACCTGCCAGACGCTCTGGAAATAGTGTCAAGCTTCCTGGGCCTTTCACTTACAATCAGAGGAACTGTCTTTGTTCATAGTAAACAATGTAGCTGCAGTATGAGTAAGCAGGCCCTTAGCCTCCAGTGCTTGACACATAATGACTCACTCTCAGCCTGAAACCTTTGTTCATAAACACAACTTAAGGGTCTCATGCAATCACCCGGTCGTGTCTAATTTGTTTTTAATGTTAATGAACTATTACAGTTCAAATCGAAATGCATTTATAAAAGTAGGTTAACAAAGTGCTTAAGCACTCAATGAGTTCCCTCTTCTTATTTTTGGAAGATCTGTGCAGTCTTCGTCTTAGACCCCTAATAATAGTTCTACTACTAATAATAATAGCAATAAGCAGAAGAATAGCAGCAATAAATAATACATTAATAAATAATCTTCATAATAAACTTGTCATATGATTATTGTTGATTTCACTCTGAAATCTTTAGGACATTTTTCACTGCATTATGACATTTCACGTTAGATTAAAATGAAATATTCGATAAAATGAAATATTATTCTGTCATGATTTAATGTAGTTTAAAATTTTACTTGAAACACAAATATACTATTAACTTATGAGTGGAATTTACATTATAAAAAAGCAGCAGTCCTCCTCTTCATCATCCATTCCTCCTCCTCCCCCTCCTTCTCATTTACCCTTTTGCTTTCACATCGTGTTTTCCTCTTGAATGTTGTCTAAAGATTGAACATATTCTTTATTAAATACTATATTCATCCCCTTCTGAAAGATGGATCATAGAGCAGCTGTGGCCTAATGGTTGAGGCGACTTTTACACGAGGGATTAATACAGTATAAATTATTGATAGATTAATTATTGTGATGCATTGTTCATTGGTCATTTTTTTTTACTGTTGAAAGGCACCCTGTTTGCATTACAATGAAATCTAACATTTTACAGGCTATTTTGACAGACTGATTTGCTTTAACACACTATTTATTGTGATTATTACTTTCATCACCACCACCACCACTGTACAGTCAATGTATTAGTTTCTGTAATACTGTAACCGCATGTATGTGTGTGTGTGTGTGTGTGTGTGTGTGTGTGTGTGTATGTGCAGATAAAGACCGTGAGAAAGCCAAGGAGCGTTACATTAAAGCCACACTGAAGCTTCATGAGCACCACAATGAGTATGTGCTGTCGGTGAAGGCGGCTCAGGTGCACCACCAGCAACACTACGGACAGAGTCAGCCGGCACTGCTGGGAGCCCTGCAGACCCTGCAGGAGGAGTTGGTGCTTGTGCTGTGAGTCGGACAGTTCCTCTTTTGGGATTGCTTAGGTCCCACAGTGTGCCCTCACAGCCTGGGCCTCTTACACAACAACTTCATTATGGTTGGTCTGATGAAGTTGGTGAGAAGCAGTTTGGGTTTGCAACATTGTCTGAATTACGGCTTAATGGCTCAACCAGTAATCCCAGTTTACAGGTCACATTAGTGTTCTGTTGAGTGCTGTTGAAGGAGGTACTGAAAGCATTTGAACTGTTAATTGTTTCAAATTTCCAATGACAGCAGTTTGAAACTTCTGCTTTTTTTCCCAGTCTGTGAGTTAAGCGGTTTACTGTATGTGTTGACCGCTTTCTCCTTTTTTGACACTTATAAGGCCTTTCAAACGGGTAAGTGTACAGTTTGATTCCTTTGTCCACCAGGAAGGAGATCCTGCAGGAGTATTTTGACCTGTCCAGTCTGCTGCAGGAAGAGGTGGTGTGTGTTCACAATGAGATGACCAATGCCTTAAAAGCCATCGATTCACACCGAGAGTATGAGAGCTTCATTCAGCAGAACAGGTAGAGTTTTATTAGGGTTACATGGCCTGCTTGATTGAGCCCAATTATTGTAATTATAAAAAGCTTTTCAGGTTAGGCTTAGGGCTACATTTGCATTCTATAATATAGTAAGGAAATCCTTATGAAATATCCTTAAAAAACGAACATGTTAAACTTCACCCTACAGCTTGCATTCATTTGACAGATACAGATATACATGGCCCTTGCTGTCTTATGCTAAAGTTTGAGCATCCCTTGATAAATAACAGATTTTGGTGATTTTGTAATTGATAAGATGTTAAAACAGCCTCTCTATGAAAAAAATACAGATTATTTTCAGCAAACATTGATACATAGGTACTTTTTCTGCCAAAAATTTGAATTTTCTGCCAATTTAGAATAAAAATGAAAAATAAAAAACATTATTATGGCACTGCAAACGTTTGGGCACCCTAAGTCTCAGATTATTTTTACAAGATTTCAGACCTTAATCAGCTTGTTAGATCTGATGCATGGTAACAGCTGTCATTAGTAAATGTCAGCTGGTGCCAATGTCAAAGCTTTACAAATACTCTGCGTCTTCAAACCTTGTGCACACACTTGTGGACACTTAACAACCATGGGTTCCTCTGAGCATCTGTGTAAGACTCTGAAAATGAAAGTTATTGATGCCCACAATGCAGGAGAAGACTACAAGAAGATACCAAAGCATTGTCAGCTTGCAGTTTCAACAGTGAGAAATGTAATAAAGAGATGGCAGTTCAGGGGAACAAGATGAGATCTGGTAGACCAAGAAAACTGTCTGAGAGAACTGCTAATATGCTGGTCAGAAAGACGAATCAAAATCCCTATTTGACTGCAAAAACCTACAGAAAGGTTTATCAGACCTGGGAGTGGTGGTGCAGCATTCCACTGTCCTTCACGGAGGAGTCAGCAGAAGATAACCTTACCCGAGTCCCAATGATAAAATCCAACATCAAAAGTATGCAACAGAACATCTACAGAAGCCTGATGCGTTCTGGAAACAAGTGCTGTGGACTGATGTTGAAATCAGCAAAGACATGTTTGAAGAAAAAAAGGAGCAGCATTTTATGAAAAGAACACCTTGCCAACCATTAAGTATTGGAGTGGATCCATCATGCTTTAGGATTGTGTTGCAGCCAGTGGCACAGGAAACATTGCACGGGTGGATGGAAGAGGGTTAGGGTTAGGGTTAGGGTTAGGGTTACATAATTACACAGTGGATTAACGTTTATTATTATAATTACAAAATAACACAGTTTTTGTGTTGGTCGTATAAATTTTATTTTGGTCTGCGAAAATATTGTCTGACATTAAACCGGTCCGCGGCGCCAAAAAGGTTGGGGACCTCTGCACTAATTTTATTTCAGAGATGCAGTTTATACAAATATCGTAAAAATGAAAAAGGGTAATTTCTGCTTGCAGTTGTAACTTGTATATATTTGATTTTAACTCATCTTAATTTGCTACCAGCAATCAAATCAATCTGTGTTAGTATGAGCTCTGTATGAAGGCAATCACAGTCTATTTTAATTTTGACTTTATAAATTATATTCAGCTGTGCTATTAGTTACCAAAATGTTTATGGTTATTATTTTAATCTGTTAAATGCACAAAATCACTGTTTTATTTAAAATGATGACTTTAACTATTTATGAAGGTGATTAAAGTAGAAGTAAACGTCAAAATAACATTAATATATGACCATTTTAATGTGCTGTGTAGGCTCAGTCCACACTCACTCGCTTTCATGGCTGTCTTCAGGTCTAGAGCGGAGGTGCCTTCCTGCGTGGAGTTTGACAACAGTCTGTTGGAAGATACTGAGCGTCTGAAGTCAGAGGAACTGGAGCTAAATGAGCTGACTCTGGAAGGGATACAGCATCGGTGCCTACTCTTTCCCATATATATATTTCCATATGTAACACTGCAGGATGGAGGCATCAGTAAAAGCCAATATACATTTTACTCAATTTACATACACCATACATGTTAATGTGCTTGACATATTCCACTCAATATCTGAAACTAATGAAGATACAAGTGCGTTGTGGCTCATTATGCATTTGTTCTAATCACATTATTTAAGACAATATGCGATGTTCAGTTGGGTCTTCTTTCTAAAATGTACTGATGGACCCAGTATGTATGTCGATGTACACTAGTGGTCACCAACCCAGACCCATATAGTCTCCAGTGAAATGAAGTCTCTGTTAGACCACTGGTGTACACTATACATATTGGTGCACATCAGCATTCAACTTGCCCTGGCAATCTGAACATCTGTATTTGTCCAGATCTTTAAAAAGTTCTTGTTTCTGCTACTCTGGCATGGTTTACATATTCTTCTTCATGGCCGCTTCTCCGGGCTACAGTCTGTATTTCTTGTTTGGTTTACTGTAGCCTCCCACACACTGCCACCCTCTCTGCTCCTGTGGTGGGTGGACTGCTTTCATTGCCCTTTCTGGCTCCTACAGGCTCACAGCAGTGGAAGAAGAGCTGCTCACTCTGGCAGCCACTCTGGGTGCGCAACAGGCGGCCGTCAACCAACTGGAGTTGGACCTGGAGGCTGAAGATGGCTTAACCAACAGTGGCCAGAGGTGAGCCCCTCATCCCTAGGACAAATGATCACCTGATCAAATGATTTTAAAGCAAACAGCAAATAATCAAGCCAATGGTCCTCTATGTATGATACAAAAATATTAAAAAGTATATGGACATGGATCTATGCAATGTACTGTACATTTGAAACGGTGTGTCATGCAGTTTCAGAAACCACATAAGGAAGTCTGTTTAACCTAGCTTAACCACTCTGCACAGTTATTGACTGCATTGCATTATGCTGCTTGGTGGTCATAAGCTTCTATTGCCTTATTCTTTTATCTCCAGTACATGGAAGCAAATTACAGACGTCAGACACCTAAGTAGCTGGAGTGCATATTGGCTAAGGGAGAATGCGGCAACTGTCGCTTTTAAAAGAAAATGACACACTTTCCATTACATAGTAAACTGTCTACCTCAGAACAGTTATAGTGATTTGAAATGAATGTGAGGGTTCCCCCATTTAAAGTGTGCATTATCCCTTAGTATATTTCATTTGAATTTTCTAGAGTGACTAGTGCCTTCATGAATATTGGATGTACTGTGTAAATGGTCAACTAAGTGCTGTGCTAATCTGTCATGGTTTCATGCCTGTCTGGCACTGTTAGAAGTTACTCCTGATTTATTGGGAGTTAATATAGTGTGTAATTGATGGGTGGCCTAGGACCAGTTGGAGCCACTTTGTGACTGCCGCTGCCCTCAACTTTATCACTGAAATGGAATTACTCCATCTCAGCTCGCATTCAACAAAGCCAAGCATACAAGGCTTTCCCTATACATAAGGGCTGCTACTTTTTTGTAAAGCACTTTACTGATAATGGCTAACAGTTAATGAAGAAACATTCCAGTATATGGGGTAAAGACTAAAACACATAACCAGACACTCTTGCCATTCCCATATATGCCCAATTCATTGCACTTTGTGTTTTCACAGCACCTATTAAATTAATAAAAAGCATTCACTTATTAACCTTCATAGTCATAGTCTTCCTTTTCCACCCATTGTGTATATTAGGGGTGTGACAAAATATTGATATGGTGATGTATCATCGTCTCTCCTCACGCAATACAATAACATAAGCTTTTAGAACATGATTCATGATTGCCATATTTCTGCGCATCCCTTTCCTGCACTTATTTCATAGTGATGGATAACGATACAAGCAAATCCTCAACATGAGTAAACGCACATCGCTGGAGTGCTTCTTTAACACTAGAACGATGGCTGACTTGCTATATCTTAAACAACGGTGTGCGTCAATTGATGCAGTGCCTATTTTCGCACAAGACCCCTCCCATTATAACCACTGCTGCAGTATGCTTTTATGTCTTTTACCATTTAACCTTTATTTTCCCCGTAACTATGCTGTATGGATTCCACTTCACATCTGTTCACACTACTCATGAGGAAAGTTTTCACATTACTAATGAAGAAAGTTAAATTTAATTTAAGAATGCGTAATTTAACCCAAGCTACTCCTATAACCATAAACAGGATATCTCAGAAATGATTATAACATATTTTGAAATTATTTATTATAAAAATCCTAAAAGCCATGTGAAAGTCAAATTGACATTTCCCACTGTTCCATATGTGTCTGTACCTGAACCAGAGTGTACCAGTTCAGCAAGCGTAACGCTCTGGAGGACAGCCGGCAACAGGTGGTGATGTCCATGGTGGCACGGGCTCGTCTTGAGGCCCAGCGGAGGCTACTGGCTGACAAGCTGCAAAGCCTTGGTAACCATGAGGCCCCACCGCTTGGCCTGGATGATGACCAAATCTCAATCACCTCCAGCAACTCCGTGCGTAGAAGTCCCTTTTTTATTGTGTTCTCCAGTTCTGGTTCTGGAAGGCTGCTGTCCTACAAAGCCTGGTGATTTCTTTGTTTAAATATATGTACAAAAATGGTCAAAAAACCAAGTTGAATAAGTGTTTGTATGTGTTTGAGCAGAAAGATCCTCCAACTGTACAGGATGCTGACTCTCCAGGACTAGATCTGAACGTTGTGTTTTCACAGATGCTATTAAATGAATAAAATGCATTCACATATTAACTGAAATGAAAATCATAGTCTTCCTAGTCCACCCATTGTGTATACACTATGGGTGACTCTCCAGGACTAGATCTGAAGAATCTGGGTTTATAGAATGTTCTGAAATACATTTTCTGTTGTGCTTTGATGGCGTTAGGACTAAAGCTGCATTAGTGTGGAGTCTGTAGATGTTGATGTCCAATACTCAATTATTTCTTGAACATATCTGCGTAAAAATGGTGTCTTATGATCTCTGAACCACAATTTGAGACAGATGAATCCTGGCATTTTCAACTTGGAATATGCTCATGCCATTAGGGGAGAAAAACTTCACTGATGGAATAACCTGGTCATTCAGTATATTCAGGTTTTCAGCAGACATCATTGTTTGGGCACTTTGCTGAACCTACAGTAGATCTGACCAACTGCAGCAACGCCAGATCCTTAATTGCTCCAGAGTCCAATCTTTATGCCCACTAGCAAATTGAAGCCTTTTTTGTGTTCCAACATGATTGTTTTAGTAATGAAAAGCTACTCACTCCATCAGTTAGGGTGTAATAAAATTGTTACCAGTTGAAACATAATCATCCATGCAGTAATTATCCAATGGGAGACTCCTACCGGTATTTGACTTGTAAATCCAGGTGCCGACTGTCAGTGTAATTTTCCTATAAGCTAATAAGAAAGGTAAAATTAGAAAAATGAAAGCATTTGAACACTGTACTCCAATCTCACTTAGGCCTCATTTACACTGCCAGTTAAATGTGACCCAATTCCGATTTTTTGCTCATATGTGACACAGATCGAATCTGTCCCATGACTAACATAAATCTCTTCCGAGCAGAATTAGTGCTTTATTAAATACAGTTTGAAGTACTGGACAAATCTAAAATTAATAATAATTAAAATAATTTTGTCAAGTGAATATGTAATGATACATTTAAGATTCCAATATCATTGTGCGTCCCTACGTAATGGGTGTTTTTTCATTCCTTCAATGTTTGCCCAATTCTGTATTTACCATGAAGACTGTTAGGCCTGTTAGAACAGTAATCCATGATGTAATGACTGTTCCTTTCACTCTCATTTTTGTTATAAGCCCAACATTATATAACTCTATTGACTCAGAGATTGTTAAACCTGTCAGCTTCACCACCCACTCTATGTATTCTGGATTACTCTGGCATTAGCAAGCTGCAGCTTATGTGTTCATTCTTACAGCAGATCTGTTAAAACATGCGTCCTTAATTAGACACAGTTGGACTTTCCCTGTGCTACTGTTAACACATAATAGTACAGTTTTCATACTACATTGGATAATACTGCACATACTGCTTATGACTAAAGCTGGATCATTCTGCTTAAGATTTGTGCCTCAAGGTTTTCTAAGAATGCAGCTTGGGTCAGATTCAACTTTGAAATAAAGGAAAGTGAAAAAGAAGCAAATGTGTACATATAAAGAATTCTCTATAAAGCTTGAAGGGATGTCCTACATAGAGCCATTGAATTGTACTACTCTGTATAATTCAATAGTCATTTCAAATATTTATAGTCTTGTTATGTGTGTGGTGCGTTTTGGTCTGGTGACCAAAAGAAAAATCTATAAATTTGTGGGAGCCCATGGATTTATTGTTGCTGCCATGTAGAAGTCCTGTATCTTTCACAAATGAGAGTTACTTAAGGTGTTGTTTACTGTGTCTCTTCCAGGAAAGTGACATGATGCTTGCTTTACTGCTTGCTCTTGTGCTGTGTACCACACCCATTATTCTTTACAGTGGGTGTTATGTGTCTTTTTTCAAGCTAGGCCACAGTATTGAGATTATGGCTTTTTGTAAAACCCCTTAAGGCCTCAGGCCCATGATTTTAGAGTGGGAAAATAAGATCACCCATCAATGTCTCTTTCAAAAGAATAGTTTTTTGCATTTAGGGCACTGGTCCCTTTCCAGGATGTAGGTACAAATGAGAAAGACTGGTTACACAGTAAGAGAGACATTGTAGTTTAACCTGCTCTGCTCAAGGTTTGGGCAGCATGTGCAGGTTTCACTGGCTGGGTGTGTTACCTTAGCAGAACGATTCATCTTGATGTAATTCACCGATTTGCAACAATCTGTTCAGTTCAACATAAAATTTCACAGCAAATTGATTAAGTTAGTTTGATAATATTCTGAAGTATTTGTGGAAATAAACAAAGTAAACAAATGTGAGTGGAGCAGCTATTTACATACATTGTATTGGAATGTAAACAAATTTAAGTCTCAATTTTACTAGTAAATATGTAAATACATACTTTTTGTTAGTAATATATGTTATCATAATGTGTTAGGTGTTTAGAAGTTACCATGCTTTCCTTTGTTACCTATTGGACTATTACATGCCTTGTAGTTCATGTTGTGTTTGATGGTCGACCATTTCTGAGGAAGGTAACAATGATCCTGAATTTCCTCCATTTTACGCAATTTGTGAGTGTTGACTAGTGGAGTCCAGACACTTTAGAGAAGGTCTTGTAACTTTTCCAGCTTTATGGCCTTCAACAACACTTTTTCTCAGGTCTGCAGACCCCTCCTTTGTTTGAGCAATGATAAATATCTACACATGTGTTGTGTATGTGTGATCAGGCTTTGCTGGATCCCTGTTCTTATAATAAAACGGGGCCTACCACTCACACCTGTCATTTCATTCATTGAAAACATGACTCTAATTTTACCTTTAAATTACAGTACCCTCCACAATTATTGGCACCTCTGGTTCAGCTATGTTAAAGGCCTTAAAAATAAATCCAGATTTTTATTGCGGGAGCATAATTTTAAACTGAAAGTTGTAGAAAAATTTGACAACACAAGTAATAAAAAAAATCTATAAGAAATGTTTTTAATAAAACCATGTTTTCCATAATTTTTTGCACTCCCAACATTTCCTATAAAATAAATGTAATTTTTGTAATAACATTTTTTCATTTCTAATTAATTTACTTAATTTTTAAAGTTGATCAGAGTATGCTTTAAATGAGTAATTAATGATTTCCTGTTTCCCTGGGCTATAACTATGATGTGACGCAAAGTGCTTTTTCTCTTACCCACTATAATATGGGAAAGACAACAGAACATAGTAAGGCAGATGTGTGTCAACCTTCACAAGTCAGGTTAATGGCTACCAGAAAATAGTTACTCACATAAACCTGCCTGTATCTACACAAAGAGAAAAGTTAAAGAAATAAAAAATGACTGGAAATGACAAACAAGGCTGGATAAGAATCTTAACACCACGTACAGTGGAGAGGATGGTAAGAGAGGTTAAAAAAAAAGCTCATAGTTGGAGAACTGCAGCAAAGAGTGGTATCTTGGGGTCACAAATTCTCCATGACAACAAGCTAAACATCTAGAATTTACCAAGTAGTACTGGAACGTCAAGTGGGACAGTGTGTTTTGGCAAGATGAGACTAAAATTTTTATTTTTGGCAACAAACATTCTAAATGGGTCTGGCATAAATTCAAGGACGAGTATGTGGAAAAGCACCTCGTGGGTCTGCGATGCTGTTTCTCTTCCAAAGGCCCTGGCAACCTTGTTAGGGTGCATGACATCACCCTACACATCACCCACATCACCCATCACAACTTGAAATACCAAGACATATTAAATCAAAATTTGTTGCCTGTACCCGAAAGCTGAACATGCATCATTGTGTCATTGGGACTTCCAGCAGAATAATGACCATAAACATATTGCAAAACCTTCACAAAAATGGCTCAGCAGTCAGAAAATCAAGCTCCTCCCATTGCCATCTCAGCCCAATTGAAAACCTGTGGGATGAGCTGAAGAGGAGAGTGCATAAGAGAGGACCCAGGACTCTGGATGATCTAGAAAGATTGTACATAAAGGAATGGTCAAAAGTTCCTGTCTCTGTATTCTTCAACCTTGTGAAATGTTATAGGAGAAGATCAAGTGCTGTCTTGTTGGCAAAAGGGAGTTGTCCAAAATATTAACCGCAGGGGTGCCATTAATTGTAGCACACATGATTTCATGTATATAAAATTTTTCTTAATGTTAATAAAGGTACTTCAATTAAAGATTTGATTTTTCTCTTTTTTGTGTTGTGCCTATATGTTTCAGGGAAAAAAAGTTATTAGAATATTATATATTGTGTCTTGCTCCCTAACCCATACAAATGGGAGAGCTATCTTTATCTGCATGGACTTTAAATTGTGTTTAAAGAACTTAAACCTTTTATTTCCAGTCTTAACCACATTCTTTATAAATTATAATGATGACTACTTGATATTATTTATTTTAGATCATCCTGCTGATTAAAATAAACATGTATATCGTTTTACACTCTGTCACTCAGGAGCGTGAGAGAGACTTCAGGCTTCTTGGCATGGATGGCATCATCAGCCACCTCAGCAGCTTATTCAAACCCAAGTACATGGTAAGTATGACTTCACCTACTGTAAGCTTCTTCCTCTTTGTAAAAATAAAAGCTGATCTACTGTAAGTGTCAACTGTACAGAGTCAAAATCTCTTTTAATTCAGATTAGAGGTTCACTCTCATTCATCTGATGATTATTCTTGGAAAATTTGAATACTTTTTGCATCAATTTGAATCTTCTTGCATCAGTGGTTCCTCAATCCTGCTGTGAAAGTATGAATAAAATATATGTTTTTGTATTTTCCTTACTGGTAACGCCACCTCATTTTACTAGTCAGTTTGTTAGGAAGTCTTTGGTAGAAGTGGGTGTAGGGAAGCGGTAAATTATAATGGAGCCACAAATTAAAATTACTTCAACAGCAGAGTCAAAGTCAAGACAAACAGACAAACAGAGTTGAGACTGAGCCAAAAAATAAAGACTGACAGAAAAGATTTTGGTATAGCGAGCCATTGCATGAAAACATTACTGAAAGAAGCGCCAACTTTTTTTATTTTCAGGTTTTTTTTTTGTGTTGAACATGTCGGAGCTGACAGCACAGGAAAACCAATTAACACTTTAGAAACTGTTTTATATATTGATAGTGATTATTATAAAATTTGATAAAAGTTTTTTTTTAATCCTTTTTTTGTTCTGCTAAAACAATGTAAGAGCTATATTTGACCAGGCCAAAAATTTGTGAGAAAATCAATGTGGATTCATAATATTTACATAATATTTAAAGACTGACTGGTTGCTATGACTTTACTGCAGTGCAAACCAATTTTCATTTAGAAAATATCACTTCCATTAACATGTCTTTTCAGCTCAGACACAAACCTTATGAGCGTGTAGGTGGAGAAAGAAGTGAAAGTGGAAGCAGTATTGGGAACCACTGTGCGCTGTATCCAGACTGTTGATTTGGCTGCAAGTTACAAGCTTATGTAGAAATTGTTGCATTTGTTCTAATGTGGCACATGTGTGTCCTGGTCTGTAGAGTAGTGTGTTTTACGATGTTCCCCAGGTGCCCCCTGCCCTGTCACCAGTGCCAGAGGTGGAGAAGCCTCTGAGTCAGCAGGGCTGGTACCATGGGGCCATCCCACGTGTGGAGGTCCAGGAGCTATTGAAGAATGATGGAGATTTCCTGGTCAGGCAGAGTCAGGGCAAGCAGGAGTATGTGCTGTCTGTGCATTGGGGAGGGCAATGTCGCCACTTCCTCATTCAGAACTCAGAGGTGCGAGCACTAATGAAACTCATATAAGTTATCATTTCACCACAGTTTAAAAGTTGTAATCACTTTGTTTGTGTACTTTGTGTTCATTTAATTAAAATGAATTATTTATACAGTAAACATATACAGTAATACCTTTAATATTTAAATATTTTGAGAACAAGAAAGTAAAATAGATTAGATTATATGTAGCACTGATTTTTATGCAGGTAATATATGTAAGCAGAATATGCTTTTTGTAAATGGTCATATTCCAATAACAATTTGTGAATTTTCACAATAATCAGGCAGCTTATTCTCAATATTTAAAATAAAGTATAAAGCAGCTGTTCTTATCATTCATGTTTTCTGGTTACTGAGCTATGTCACAGAATTCACACTTTATTGTTTATCTCACTCTTGGTGGCCATAACATATCACTGCTTTGAAACATGTAGGTAACACTCTGAGAGTTAGACTGGTGAAAGCCCAGCCTGCATATGTTGGGGGTAGTTAACACACTGTAAACATGACACAAACTCGATTTCATTTGTTATACAATTTAAATGTGTATATATATATTAACTGATTTAAAATAATATAAACATATACATCTTTATGTTAAATATTTTTGTTATTGTGCTTATTTTCCCCCTTGTTTTTCTTTTATTTTGGGTCAAAATACAGTTAACTATTTGCTGATTATATTTATTATTTTAATGCATTTATCCTTATATATTGGGTTCAAGCATTGTAAAATTATAACTAATTAATTAATTGTTCTGCGTGAATTTTAGCAAACATTACCTCACTGTCCGTTTCATTTAGCTCCACCACTTTCTATATATTGGCTATAATGTTTTGTTTTTGTTTTTTTTGTTTTTTTTAAATGTGCTTGGACGTCTGTTCAAACATATATTCAATCCATTTTGCATTGAGATTTGATCACTTTAAATTATGCATTATTATTAGTCTTTTATTATTATAATATTGCTCTTGGAATACAGCTTTCAGTGTTGTGAGAGTCATTGGCAGTTCTGATGATAATATGGAGATTGCAAATTCAAACCCTGGTGGTGCCATCGTGCTATGGCTAGGAGACTCTCTGTGTGGGTAAGATGGCTTGATGTGCTGTGGTAGTCAGTGTAGGTGTCCACTAGCTGGTGCTGTCTTCCATGCGCATTGCACTGTCCAATAACATTTGCATTTTTACAGCCTCCTAGTAATAATTAAAACTGCAGTGTTCAGGACAATAACATTTGCATTCGAATTTGTATGATATTAATCAGGTGTTCGAGAGATCAGCCACTATTACTGTTATTACAATATGGTATAACTTGAGGCATAATGGATAGAACTTTATAGTGGAACTAAGTGTGGTGTATGCATTCACATGTTGAAGTGTTACATCCTGTGTAAAGCTGAAGGGTTTGACACTTTTCTCTGTGTGTGTGTGTGTGTGTGTGTGTGTGTGTGTGTGTGTGTGTGTGTGTGTGTGTGTGTGTGTGTGTG
>JBBIGC010000039.1:135148-172352 GCA_037576955.1 Lepidarchus adonis
CAATAGAAGTTGAAGTTCTTGTTGCTGCTAAGAAAGAAAGAAAGAAAGAAAGAAAGAAAGAAAGAAAGAAAGAAAGAAAGAAAGATCATTGTTACTTACTGATCACTAATAGTGATTTTTCAGTATTGTCTCTTTTAGCAAAAACCTTATGCATCATGTACTTAACATTAAAATTTCTATCCGTTCTTTTAGTTTTCATTGTTCTTTATGTAACTATTACCTTTAATAAAGAACCCTCAAATATCACCCCTGTAGGGGGATACTACAATTACCAGTATTTAGATACTACTAAGAAGCTATGATACTCTATGTAATCACATTTCAAATGATCAGTCATTAAAACCCATGGATGTAATGAATCTCTAATTGTTGTACCAGCACTCCACATAAATAATTGATTAAAAATTCATTCAACATGGGCAAGAACTGAAAGCTACTGTATATGATTCACTGTTGTTTCAGCCTCAGACAACACAATAGTCTTTTACGTAATACCATGAAAGTGCACATATTCACCTGAAAGCTGTGATAGGCATCTGGAATGTACCCTTATATGCAGTGATTGTGCCTTCTGTGAAGATTTGCTTATGAACAACTGAACAGTCTGTTCTGTTGTAGCACACTGAACATCCCCTTAAGTATATAGATTAGTGAATCTCCTAATTAGCAAAGGAGTTTGAGTACACCAACTTCTCACACTGGTAATTAATGATTTAAAATACATCTGTTTTATTTCTGCAATAAAGCATTAACAACAGAATGGGACACCTGGATCTCTGTACAAGTCTACATTTGCAATACCAAGCGAAGTCATGTGCTTTGGAGGTTTGAAGCCCCATGTAACAGTTTTAAGATTAGATTTAATGAGTTCTAATGCTCAGGTTGGAATGACAACTTTTAGAATCAGTTGGAGTTATGAAATTAAGCTGAAAATAACTTTTTTATTAAGATTATGTAGCATTCTCACAGTGTTACCAGTGACCAGGTTGATTCTGTCTGTGACACCCATGTTCATAGACCAGGAGCAGGAGCAACCATTAGACAATGGGCAACTCAACATTTGAACATTTCTGAGGCCATGCTCAGAGAAACGCAGTTTGACTCTGTGTGTTATTGAAGAGGTCAAAGTCATGAAAGGTCAATGTAAAATGTTGCCTATAGTCACTGACATTCTTCAGAAGCAACAACAGGTAAACCATGTAATTGTCCACGGATGTTTCTACACTCATTCACATTCCTAGTAATTATTCTTTACATTGTTTTAGCTTTACAGTTAAATAAAGTTAATAAAACATTTATCTTTTAAACCTCAGTGTCTAGCAAGACCAACACTTGAATACCAAAAAAACATTCCAGATATTGATCAGAAAATGTGTCTTTTTTTTCAATGTCATGTGTTGGAGGTGCACCTGAAGCAGCCAAACAGGTGCCCAGATGTGACACACCTCTAAAGATTCAGCTATAAATGCCTCCCCAGTGATCGTCAGTCTCTACAAAGTCCTGAGAGAAGGTTTACTTTGGTTTTAACCGAGAGCCACGATGGGGAACAGCCAAGACTGCTGCAAAAACTTCTTTTGCCGTCCGAAGAACACGAACATCCGCATCAGCCTGCCTGCCGTCTGCTTTGTGTGGCAAATTTCCATGATCATCCTGTTTGGAGTCTTTGTGCGCTACAGCGTTGAGGCTGATGCAAACTGGCCAACATATATGAAGAATAATAATATCACAAGTAATATTGAGAATGATTTCTACTACAGATATCCCAGTGAGTATATATTCTTCTTATGTAATACATTCTGGCAAATTTCATTTTGTTATAAGGTTAAACAAGAAGTTTAATATTAGGCTCATAATGCAAAATAAGAGTCTTTTATCTGTCTTTATTTCAAGTATTAAAAAACAAATATTTTTTAACTGCATTGATATAACATCATATGCATCTCCAATAGTACATGGAATGTAATATTCAATATGTTCAAACTATTAGTAAAGCTAAAACTTATTAAAAGTAACAAATCCCAAAAGTATGTTTCACCATCGTAAGTGAGAGTGACATTCCATGACTCTTTTAACCATGTGAAGCTGTGTCAAACAGTTTACATACAGAATATCATTTTTAATGGGTTTCAAATGACAACCGGCATTGTCTCATACATAGACGACATTGTACTTACCTGGAAATCCTTTAATTGCTGCTGATTTGTAAAAGGATCTGTCATAACAATAATGCTGTCATTCTTTCATCGAGTCTGTTGGCTGTGATCCAGTCAACTAGTCATATGACATCAAACCAAAATGCAACTGAAGTCATATCTCAGTTTGAATGTCATTTGAGGCTTTAACTGTTTTGTTAAATGCTCTCATCCTCACCTTCTCTTAATATCTTCACCACTTTTTTGTCGAGCAGGTTTCCAGGATGTTCATGTGATGATCTTTGTGGGTTTCGGGTTCCTCATGACCTTCCTGAAGCGCTACAGCTTTGGTGGTGTGGGCTTCAATTTCCTCATTGCTGCCTTTGGGATTCAGTGGGCCCTGCTGATGCAAGGCTGGTTCCATTCTCTGGACCCAGTTGATGGGACCATCAGAATTGGAGTGGAAAAGTAAGCTCCCCCACTTTAAGATGAGAAGTTTTTTCATAGACTTTGCTGAACCAGAGTCTGTATATTTATGTGAAGGTGTAAACTGATGGGGATGTTAATCTATTTTGGTGAAATATACTAATATACATATGAAAATGGATAGATATCTGAATAATCTACTCTATACATCTTTCTCCAGTCTCATCAATGCTGACTTCTGCGTGGCTGGGTGCTTAATTGCATTTGGAGCTCTTCTGGGGAAAGTCAGTCCTGTACAACTAATGGTGATGACACTGTTTGGAGTCACCTTGTATGCAGTGGAGGAGTACATCATCCTTAATCTGCTTGTTGTAAGTGCCATTAATTGGCCTTTTTTGTTCTTAGGAACAGTAGGTCTATGTAAAATACAGCAATCAGGAAGGAGGTGGTGAAACCACACCCTGAATTTATTGCTACTGTCCATTGTATCTACTGCACCATTAATATCAGTTATGCACAGTGATCCTAATTCCACCCTAAAATTGGTACAGGTCAGAGATGCCGGTGGTTCCATGATCATCCACACTTTTGGAGCATATTATGGTCTGACAATTTCGTGGATTCTCTATCGGCCGAATATGCACCAGAGCAAACGTCTACAAGGCTCCGTCTACCACTCTGATGTCTTTGCCATGATAGGTGAGTTACAGAGGCCTTTTGACTTGACATTTTGGTTCAGGAATAGACTTGATTTCTTAACATGGAAGCTCTTCTCTTCTCAGGAACACTCTTTCTCTGGATGTTCTGGCCCAGTTTCAACTCTGCTATTGCGAACCATGGAGATGGGCAACACAGAGCAGCCATCAACACCTACTTGAGCTTGGCAGCCAGTGTCCTCACAACCTTTGCCATCTCCAGCCTCTCAGCCAAGAAGGGCAAAGTGGACATGGTAATGTCCACTACAGAGAGCATATGGCAGTAACTGTTATGCAAAGACATTCCATTGCCATTTTGTTAATGACTGATGTGTCTTTTCTTTGTGTTTTAGGTTCATATTCAAAATGCCACCTTAGCTGGGGGTGTTGCTCTTGGCACAGCAGCTGAATTCATGATCACTCCTTATGGCTCACTCATTGTTGGCTTCTGCTGTGGGATCGTATCGAGTTTTGGCTACCTCGTGTTGTCTGTAAGTGCTGTAAAAATGGAAAAATTACTTTTCAGCTAAATGATAAGTTCATTTTAGTGCTAAACTGCTGATTTCTACACCCAGCCTTTCATGGAGAAGCATATGAAGATCCAGGACACATGTGGAATCCATAATCTACATGCAATGCCAGGCGTTCTTGGAGGAGTTGTAGGTGCCATCACAGCTGCTACTGCAAACGTGTCAGTGTACGGAAGTCAAGGGTGAGTGAGCAACGTAATTTTCTAGCAACACTTATACTGTTTTTATACTGTCTAGGACATAGAAACAATGTCAGTATTTGTTTTGTCTTCTACAGTCTGACTGGTATTTTCGCACTGGTGGGTACAACGAGGACAGCAGGAAAACAGGGAGGTTACCAGGCTGCAGGCCTTTGTGTCGCTCTCGCCTTTGGAATAGTTGGTGGAGCAATAGTGGGTATGTAATCCTTAATATTAAATAAATAAAACTTTAGGTCTTCAATATTCAGGAAGTTCTCATTCTTTAAGGTACAAGAAAAGAAAATAGCAAAAAATTGCAAACTTGATGCTTAGCTAACTTGGTGCTTAACACTTTTCTCCAATTCTGTTCTTATAAACCAGTGGTCCTCAAACCAGTCCACCCCAGGTGACCTTCATTTTTGCTTAATCAAAAGTGTTGGGATTGAGCAAAAATGTGGACCTTCTCGGGGGCCTGAGGACCAGCTTGAGAACCAGTGCTATTAACCAAAAACATTTTTTTTGCTCATTTACAAAGTGGTAATAGATCTGAAGGTTTAATTGATTTAATTTTTGCAGGTTTGATTCTGAGATTGCCAATATGGGGAGATGCAGCAGATGACAATTGCTTTGATGATGAAGTGTACTGGGAGGTGAGTAATAAGAACATATTTGTACTGAAAGATTGACTTTTCAGCATGCCTTTTAGGCCAGTCCTATAATAATACAATCACAAAATTAGTAATTGACTAGAAAAATCATTGCAAGTCTTTGGGTGTTTTATTCTTTGCAGATGCCTGAAGATGAGGAAAGCATTCCTCCCATCCTGGAATATAATAAACACACGGCCAGCAAGGACCCTGACATGTGTGTGTAAGTAACAAATTAAAATAAGTGTTTTCAGTATGTGTGAGGTTAAGCTATTAGCTTAATTTCCAAATCTTTCACAAATAGCAGCAACCTTGGCCTGCAATTACTACAGTTATTATTTGCCATGGCATTTTCTGATACATTCTTTCAATTTTGCCTTTTTAGGTCTGAATCCAACTTCTCTGTTGAACAGAGCTAGTAGGTTGCTATTTCCATGTTTGCCACAATTTTGCAGAAGTGATCCATCTGCTGTAAGAAACCCACTGAATGAAGCTCCAGAATGTTGTTCAACCCGCTGGCCAGAGCCACTGGGTGCTAGGGGACAACACAGCAGTAGCACTTTGTGTGATTATATTTGTATAATAATTCCAAACTGTTCAATTTTTTTCTTGTTTTGAACTATGATGTTCTAAAATATTTTTAAATCACAGATCTATAATGATAGATTCTCAGTCAGTAAAAATTTCATTCAAGTAGAATGTAAAATATTGTTGCTGTGACAAAATATATCTGCTAAGTCAAAATGGACTTGGAAAGAACACAATTGAGTGTTAAAAAGAGAGAGAAAAAGAGTTACTGATCTGAAATGTATTCTGTTATCTTTGTGTTACCTTTTGACTCTTTTTAAACTGTGCACAATACTCAGTATGTTAGTGTTTTTAGTTTTAAGAATGTGAATAGTTTTATTTAATGTATTATGTGAATAATTGTATTTATCCTCTTTTATGAAGTAAATGTCTTAATGACTTTAAAGTGTGATTTTTGTTACTTCTTTTATTCCCTTGTTTCCACAAATAATAAATTAAGTCACTGAGTCTACAAACGTAGTAAACTGGTGCTAGTGTAGCTGGATTTTTAAAACAGTATTTCTAGACAGTGTATTTGGCCACATGCTGTTGGAAATATGCAATGACTATATTATTTGAAACTTTCTTCCAGCAATGTTGTGTGCTATGCACTGCAGCCCTCTGTGGACTAAGCACATTATTTATTTCTTTTTTATTTATTATTTATTATATTGGGTGCAGTATACTGTAGATCTTTAGACAGGGGAATGTGTTTTGTTCACAACACATTTAAAATGACAGCTACCACATACACACCCAGTGAGTAACTGGTCGACAGACTCAGCCCAAGGCATCATGGGATGGCTAACAACTGTGCTAACAATGACAAGAACTGTTTACAGTACAAGGCTTGATTGTGAAGCTTCTGAAAGGGATCACACGACACTAAGGGACCAAAAACAATATTAATTAGTCAACCGTTGATGAAGATTAAATGTGGGTAATTTTTTTCTGCAGCAATTCACAAAGTCTGTGCTGGAGTAGCATCTAATCTGCACTAAAAATGAACTATTCTTACCATTTTTAAGTGAAAATGAAAATGATTGGTATTTATATCAAACTTATATCAAACTAGCTCCAACTGTGTCTTTGGAAAACAGGTTTTCTCTGTACTTTGTAGCAACTGTAGAGAAAGAAGCTGGAACTCATCATGGTCCAGAATGCTAAAATATGCTAACAGGAGGATTATAGCATGGACACATATAGCATGTTGTCTTTCCTAAAGTTCCACCATAAGTGTCTGTTTAGTTCAACATATAGACATGCTGTGAAAATAGCTTCATTTGCTGTGAAGTATTTTGGGAAAAGTTTTAGGATAACTTCCCAAACAGGGATTCAGTCCAGACTTTTACTTTATTTGGTAGGAAAAACCAAGGACAAAAATTAAGCTTAACTTCTGTCTTTAACTTTATTCATTCATCTTATGTTTAGAAGTAATACCTCATTAATTTGAAGTCTGTGTCTGAACATGTTTTCAAGGTCACTCTACAATAATCAGTCGTAACATACAACAGGATAAGGGATAAGACCAGACAGGCCAGTCTGCATTCTTGATCCTTAGTTGTCCATGACCCTGTAGCTGATTCAGCATCACAAAAAGGTCCTTGTAAAAGTGGCTCAGATGCTCTACCATTTTTCTCGCACATGCTCTTCAGGACTGACAGTTCATCCCATTGCCTGACAGGTGCCACTGTAATTAAATTAATAGATAATCAATGTTATTAACATTACCTGTCAGTGGTCATTATGTTATGGCTGATTGGTGTATGTACAAAGCCCCAATCTTGACACTTAAATGCAAAGGAATGTTGCTATTCACATTTAAAGACAATACATCAAACTGACTCTAAAGTATTTGTCCCACCCCTGTAAAACCAGGAACTGAAAAGAAGAGCAGGTCAATGGCCAAGGGCAAGTGTTTGACAAGGACACAGGGTGAGTTTGTGACGCAGGTTAACAGAAAAATGACTGACAGTGATTGACAAGTTGATTGCTTGAATGGCAGGATGATTTTAAATATGACTGTTCTCCCAAGATATTATAAGCTGTATTTGTAGAGAAAGGTATATTCATTACTTGTGCTACTACATTTGTGAAAATACATTGCAGACATTGGGAAACAATGTTTATCCTAAGAAACTGAATCACTGAGTGAAGCTGAGTTCAACCTTTAGCAAGGGGTTAGAGCTATTGTAACAAGACAACCTGAAAACTATGGGAAAGTGCCAAGGTTTTGTAAGCCATGCAGACTTTAAGCTGAACATTAACTGAGAAAAAAAACATCAATCCGTCTATGAAAGGATTGTCTAATCTAGTAGCAATGATACAATCTCTCCAGGAAACTTCAGGCAATGTTAAATCTGTGTCACAATGTTATACAACAAGCATGTTTTACAACAAGCATGTCATTTTTTTTATATCAGTTTGTTAAATGAACAGTGTTCAGAAAAATGCAGGTATGCACTAGTTTGTCAAATGAACTAGACTAGGTTTTTCTTCAGAGCCTTTAGAATGAGATAATGCCATTACGGCATTCCTCTAAAACAAGGGTGTCGAACTCCGGTTCTGGAGGGTTGATGTCCTGCACAGTTTGATGATTTCCCTGCTCAGGCACACCTTGTTCAACTCACCTGTTAATTGCCAGGTTTAGTGAGTGTGTTTGAGGAGGGAAAATACCAAACTGTGCTGGATACCGGGCCTCAATTTCCTGAGTTTGACAAATGGGCTCTAAAAAAACAGAAACTCTGATGCCATTTGTGAACCGTGGCTTTTATTATTCTTTTACTCAGAAACTACAGAGCAGTTTCTTTTCCCCTGTGTTGTGCTACTAACCCATGCTCTCGTCGCTAACGAGCCACAATTCCCAGAAAGCAACTCCTTTTCCACCTCTTTTCCAGCAGTATTACCCACCTATTTTCCCACACCAGACACTGCATAGTCCACAATGTATTGCTCCCCATGAAACTCGCCAAGAAACATTGTGTCTCCACAAATCACAACGATATGTGTGTTTGGAATGTAGGTCCACAGGTACAGCTTCTAGTTTAAACCATTTTTTTGTTTGATCTAAATTATTGCTGAGGACAGTTCAGCAAACGCAAGATATTGGTACGTACAATTCTACACACATTTAATATTGGGCCTTTCCCCCTTTTTCAAAGAAGCGATATGTTATTATTCACGCTGATGCATGTTTACTCACATTGAGCGGGTTGTAGGCTTCATGCGGGAAGACGTGCAGTGAGGCGACAATCATAAAATAATCCATTGTAGGTTTTGTCAATGTGCTAAAAGCAAAGCCAAGTGAACCCAGACTTTAGATTTAAATGTGGCTGGGGCGTCACTCAGCAGAGCTTTTTCTGTGTCTCTCTGTTATTAAGTCACTCAAGTTTCACCACAGTTGTGCAGCGCCACCCAGAGGTGACTCGAAGTAGCAATGGTGGTGAGTCAAATTGGCGAAGAAAGAAGTGCAAAGAAAATGTCTGTGTTGTGTTCATATGCCATTAATCTGACGTTCTGGAGGAACAGAAATGTCCCAAGATTACTAGGTGTTTTGCCAAAGATAAGGGCGAAAGAAACTGAAAATCACAATTATCTTTGCATTTCTTCATAGATCACACAAAAGCTTCTTTTCTTCATACATTGTGCCTTTAGCATAAGGATGTCAAAGTTTGAAGTTCTCTAAACCCCACAGGCTACAGAAACACTGTGGACTCAACACTGCCTCCATAGGAATACACATAACCTTACAGTCTGGACTGCCTCATTACTCCCCCTATAGGTAAACGCACAACATTACAATTTAGGTTGCAGGTTTGCGTTGAAAAGAGGAAAAAGAATATGAATGTATCATCATATTGAAGTCAATAGGAGAGCATTTATTTATCCAAGATTTGGCAAGGCCTTAAACACATCCTGTGTCTGTTCATGATGTGTACATATTTAGATCTATATTTTGAAATATGTGGACTGGGGCCTGTCAGTCTCTGCTTCTATAATGTGCACAGGTAACAGCTGTGAGACAGCAACAATTAACATCCTTCTGCTTTCTATTGCCCTGTAAACACTGTAACACAAATCACATTGATAAACAAGATAAACAACAGGATGCTCTGACTATAATGTGAACTTAATAACTGGCATTTATTATGTTTGTGCTATATTTATATATAGATACGTATGCCCATGACAGCACCAGTTACCAGTTACAAGAATCCAAAAGCGTTCTGAAGGAGAGTGAGGGAACGATGTAGTTGGAACCATTGACTTTTTGGTTGGAACATTTTACAAGAATAAAGTAAGAAATAGTTTTAACTATTTACTGTTTTGTCTCATTTACTTTGTTTGTTTGAAATACTCCACTAGAGCTGGATCATGTAGGTAATTAGATTTCTGGGAGAACAAAAGGTGTTGTCCTACACTATGTTAATTTTCTGAATTTTAAAGAGTTGTACCGTCCTTCCAAAGTTACATCAAGCAGAAGAGTAAACAGCTACATTAGCTTTAGCTCTCATTTTTAGCTGCATTACCCGTAACTGCATTATCTCATTTTAAGCTCCACTTCTGAAAGTGTTGCAGCCTATTTAAGGCTCTGAAGATAAACCTTGTCTAGTTCATTTGACAAATTAGCGCATGCCCGCATTTTTCCAGACACAGCTCATTTAACAACCTGATATCGGAAATAACATCTATGCTTGTTGTAAAACATTGTGACACAGATTTAGCATTGTCTGAAGTTTGCCGGAGAGATTGTACCTTTTCTACTAGATTAGTTTGTTCCTTTTTACTTTTCATCTTAAAGAGTGTATGGCCTATCACTCAATGTCCATTGTTAGTTTCTCTGGAACAAAGAAAACATAAATTCACTTAAGGTTTATGGTTCTTGCTTTTATCAGTAACATATGTTGTGCAGGAGAAATTGTAAGATTACTTGCTGACAAATTGGGAACAATTACAGTCATTACAGATTTACATTTGTCTAAAATGCCTACAAGGGTGCAGTTCCAGCCATCGCCCGATGGACCTTGAATGAGCTAAATAAAGACAATTTAAGAATAACATTTCATTTAAATGCCAAACATTTATTTGCATTTGTTCATTAGTTTTAAATATTTAATAATCTGTGGTGGGTTGGCCTCCTGTCCAGGGAGGCCCATAGGGTTGGGCTCCAGCTTCCCCCGTGACCTGAAATGGATTAAGCAGTTTGGATGCTGGATGGATAGATATTTAATCAGAAATTATTTATGTTAACTTATTTAAAAACTGAGTTAAAAATGGATAACTTCACTCCAACAGCTTGGTGATTCTTCTTCTCAGTCACACTCCTAAACCTGGCTATTAATCTGTGTGTTAAGCTGGATGTGTTTGAACAGGGAAATCACCAGACTTTGCTGGACAATTTCTCCAAGGCCAGAGTTGGTTAATGTTGGTTTAGATGGTCCTGGCTTTTCTTTTCATCCTATAGTGTTTGGGGTGTGTACAACTTACAGTACAGAGGCCCCTCCCCTGCATTATATAGGCTTGTTTTGACAGCTCTAAGCCCTTGGTAACTTACTGGAGTATCCGGCAAACAATGAATTTCAGTTTCTTTGATTCACACTAGAACTCCCAAATTAACGAGAAAGTTCGGCCCCATATAGTACATAAACCTTGATATATTTACACTACTTTAGCAGTATCTAGAAGTTAAGCCATGTAATTCCGTATAAAAAATAAAAGTCATAACAGCTTGAAGGAACAGTCAGTCCTACAATTCAAACAATCACTTTGTCAGTCACCGATGCCAGACATGCTATTCAACCTTTCTGTAAGTCTGCGTCACAAACTCAGCCTTAGGTGCTGTATCTTTGCAAAACACTCACCTGGGGCAATTGGCCTACTATTGTGCGCTTGGATGATTACTTTCTGTTTCTACTTCACAGGTGTGGAAACAACTTGAAAGTCTATTTGATTTACTAGTCTTAAAATTGAATAGCAACATTCCTTTGAAATTAAATGTCATTCACTATAGACCCTGTAAGGTTTTGGGTTTGCAAATACAGTGGAGCCCAGATGCATTTAAACACAGTTTTCACTTCCATGGAGAATTTTATACAAAATGCAGTTAATTCAGTGATCCCACCTTAAGGATACCGACCCAAAACATTTAACATTTACAGTTATTCACCTGGCTGCCATTTTTGTCCAAATCCAAGCAATTAAGCATTAGTTCACACATGACAGGACTAATGTGAGAGCTGCAAAAAAGTTCAACACATTCCTCTTAGCCATTGCATACACATGGCAAGTGCTATAACATGAATAAGATTAACTATTACTAGCTAGTAGTGCTAACAGAGTCCAGGACATTCCTCTTTGTCATTAAGTGCTTCAGACAAGTCTAGTACATTAGATGTAGATGGCAGATGTTATAACCTGAGCTATAGAGGTACATTACTATCAATGAGTGTTAAAAAGGAGTACAGGACATTCCTCCTCATCAGTAAAACCTACGTAGTTCCAATATATTACATTAAATATGTGTAACAAGAACAATAAGTGGGAAATTGTTCTCTGAAAACAATTATGTAGATTGATTGTGTATCTGCTGGACTTAGCTGCTGAGGTAGACAGAACAGTTGAGTCTTGAGGTGATTCTCTCTAGAGAGAGACTCTGCAGTTCTTACAGTATGTGTCTGGGCAGCTCATTTCATCAAAGATGAATAGCAAAGGAGAAGAAAAGAGTGGTGTTTGATTCCACATGAGGACCGACTCTCCCATGACTGTTCACTCGCTGATATAAGATCTGGATCAGTGTTTCCATGTAGTTGGGAGCAGATCCGTTAATGATCCTGTAGATGAGCATCAAGGACTTGAATTTGATGTGTGCTGCGATGGGAACTAACTAAATGTTTGTTGTATAGAAAAATACTGGGTCCTGTAAAGTCCTGTATAGAAGAGGAAATGTCAATGGCCACACCAGTGTCAGTGAGCTTGTTTGTATTAATAGAATCATGAACTCAGAAGTATACAAAGCATTTTTTTAGGGTTTTTGGTATTTTGAAATGAGTCAAATGATGATAGTGGGGCATCTTAGTTGTTACATGGATTTATTAGCATTCACTATTCTTGTAGTCCAGGATGTTTGTGATCATCTTCATAAGGTACAGTTTCCTCATGGCTCCTTGAAGAGCTACAGCTTTGGTGTTGTGGGCTTCAACTTCCTTATCACATGGATTTACATTTACATTTACATTTACATTTATTCATTTGGCTGATGCTTTTGTCCAAAGTGATTTCCAGGTTCAGGAACAATCAAGCATAAATTCAGACATGACAATACTGATGTGCGAGTTACAGGGAGTTCAATACAATCTTCTTAGTCATAGAAACAGTGCAGGTGCTACAACAGTGCATAGAAGTGCTACAACATTACTACCTGAAAGAGAAACACATTTCTACACCATTAAGAGCATATGATTAAGTCTAAAACAGATGGCAGGTGCTACAGCATAGTTAACATGTCCAGTGAGTCCTCCGGTTGCAATTCTGGTTCCTTTACCCGGACCCTGCTGATGGAACCATCAGCACTGTATAAGAAAGATGAAAATTTATTTGATAAGAAACTTTAATGTTCTCCTTGTACATGATGATACCTTGGGCTCATAAATTTGAAAAGTCTGCTGTGTCTTAGTCTTTTAGCGGCATCAACTGATTTCATAACTTAACAATTTATATACTTTGTGCCAAGTACTGTGGTTTCTTTTTGTAAATGTGAGACAGAAAGTAATACCATCTAGTTGAACGAGTTCATCTGAACTGCTTTCAAGTTAAAGCATATGGCCTTAATCATCGAATGGCATTGTTCTTTCTCCCATATCATCTGGTCTGGGTGTATGGGACCTGTCTTGGAAAAGTCAGCACTGTGCAGCTGTAACCTTTTCTGAAAAAGTGCACATCATCCTCAACATTACTCGTGTATATATATATTATTTGTAAGTATTATTTGTACATATAAAATAATATGTTTATATGTGTGTGTGTGTGTGTGTGTGTGTGTGTCTGCGCATGCGTGTGTGTGTGTGTGTGTGTAAATGAACAATGAACAATATAATAAACAATCTAAATCTTATATACAGAAAATACAATGATTACAGCAATTTGTGCAATATAGACTTACACCATTAATTTACAAAACATTTCCAGAAGTTTCCTTGTAATTCGACTTGCTAGGCTGCCTACTTTACTAGCCAACTACCAGTTTATAATTACTCGCTACAGCAATGTGAACTCAGCCACACTCTTCCACATTTCTCATTTATCACTGTTTCAGACGTTGGGACTGCTGTTGACCTGATTTTTTATGTAATAGGCCTTTCTCAATGACACGCAGGGTACAGATATGAGTGTGAGGCCCAAGAGTGTTATGAAAGGTCCACCACTCGCTCTGTGGTCAGAAAAAAACATACATTAATCTGAAATCTTTTCTTTTTTTTATGTTTTCTCTTTTCTCTGCCATTGCTAACCATGGAGATGGACACCATCAAGCAGCCCTCTACACCTACCTGGCCCTAAATTCCAGTGATCTCGCTACCTCCAGTCTTTAGCTTCTCTGCAAAGAGGAACAAGCTGAACATGGTAAATTTCCACTCCACATAGACCAAATGACAAACTGTTGCAAAGTGATGACTGACTGTCATTGTCACCAACAGGTATGTTTTGCGGTCTGGGTTCATATCCAGAATGCCACCCTTGCCTGGGGGCGTTGCCATGGGCACATCAGCTGAATTTATGATTATGCCCTATGGCTCATGCATTGTTGGGTTCAGCTGAGGGATACTTTTTGCTATTTTCTGTGACTGATCTACTGCTATGAATGGGGAAGTAGACTCTTTTTGAGTTTGTGATGTTAGCATTTTGATTTCTGAACACTGAGAAACATATTAAGATTAAGACACTTGTGGGAACTGCACACACAGCCAGGCTTGCTTGGAAGAGCTGTACGTGCAGTTATGGCTGCCACAGAAATGAACAGTTCTCTAAAACAGTTTTTACTTACTTTCACCTCTGTGGACAAAAACACAAATACGATCGTGAGAAAACAGGGAGCTCAACAGACAACCTCGCTTTGTGTGTACTTGGAGGTGGAGCACTGGTGAGTGAGTGTTCATGCTACTGCTGATTGAAATGCAGAAGTTATGACAATCCTGTTTCAAGTAGAGTGGAATGAAGATTTGGTCTTGTAGAGGTGGTTTCCTGAAGCTGCCAGCCTGGGGAAACGTACATGATGCCCACTGCTTTGATGATGAAATGTACTTGGAGGTAAGAGGAAGAGGGTAGAGTTCATGTGCTGAATTGTTTCCACCACCAGAGGTTGCTGTTGGAAATCTCAATCACCATTTGGGCATTCATTGACCAACTAAATACAATGTTCATCCACTGCAAATTTACTCGATGTTGTGCTAATGCAAGAGCCTCTCTAAATTGCAGAGGATGCTCTTGGCATTAATCAAAACATGTGCACAGTCTTCTTAGGAATATGGTGAAAAGCAGGACATGGGTTCGCTAACGCTCATCGTAGAGCCCTCCCACCAATGCTCTGCATGTTTTTGTGTTTACTGCATCCACTTCAACATGGGGGGAGCTTATCATTGGGCTAATTAGTTGGATCAGGTCTTTGGGAGCAGAGAAAACACTAAAACCATATTTAGTCTTATGCAAAAGTTTGGGCACCCCTTGATGAATAACAGATTTGGGTGATTTTGTAATTGAAAAGATGTCAACACAGTCTCTCTAGGACATGAAAAAACACACAATATTTTCAGCAAACATTGATGCATAGTTAATTTTTATGCCATAAATTTAACAAAAACAAAAAAATTAAATAAAAACGTTATTATGGCACTGTGCAAAGGTTTGGGCACCCTAAGAGTTCCAAAGTCTCAGATTATTTTTTACAAGATTTCAAACCTTAATCAGCTTGATTGATCTGATGCATGGCAACAGAAATGTCAGCTGGTGCCAATGTCAAAGCTTTACAAATACTCTGACTCTTTAAACCTTGTGCACACACTTGTGAACACTCAACAACCATGGGTTTTTCTAAGCAGCTGTGTAAGACTCTGAAAATGAAAGTAATTGATACCTACAATGTAGAAGACTACAGGAATATAGCAAAGCGTTGTCAGCTTGCAGTTTCCACAGTGAGAAATGTAATTAAGAGACAAATTAAAATCCCCATTTGACCGCAAAGAACCTGAAGGACGATTTATAAGAAGGGTTGGTGGTGCACCATTTCACTGTGCAGCGATGCTTGCACAGAGAAGACCTTCATGGAAGAGTCAGCAGAAGAAAACCTTACTTGTGCCCCCATCATAAAATCCAACGTCAGAAGTTTGCAACAGAGGCCTGATGCCATGGACTGATGAAGTTAAAATAGAAATCTTTGGCCACAATCAGCAAATGCATGTTTGGAGATAGAAAGGAGCAGCATTTCATGAAAAGAAAACCTTACCAACCATTAAGCATGGAGGTGGATCTATCATGCTTTGGGGTTGTGTTGCAGTTAGTGACACAGACATTGCATGGATGGAGGGAGAAATGAATTACACTAAATACCAGCAAATTCTAGAAGCAAACATCACACCATCTGTAAAAAGCTGAAGCTAAAAAGATCTTGTACTTTATTTATTGATCCTTTCTTTAACTGGGGCATCCCATTGACTCTGGCATAGAGTCCCAGTCAAGATGGGCATCATAATGACATAAAATATTCAATACAAGCAGAGACACATAACATTACAAAACGTATTAAAAACACAGACACAAAACATACCGGGATCAGAGGCTGAACAGAATCATAGGAAACAATGGCATATGTTGGAAGCAATGTCTCTGTTCTGTAAAAACTGTTGAGAGAGGGTGAAGTCTCCTGCTTAATTATACCATTCTGCACATGAAAAGAAAAAGCAGCTTCTCCCAGCTCTGTTTGGGTGGTTGGGACCATGAGGAGCATTTTCTCTAATGATCTAGTTTTCAGCTTTTAGAATAAAAATTGACAAATGGGTTTTTTCTCCTAAGACACCATGAACCCATCTGTTGAACCTTTTCATACATGTTATACTGATGTAAACAGACAGTTACAAATGACTTGCTACGTTCTACAGTCATTTCCGTAAAATGCATACATATAAAATACATTGCCGTAGTCAAAAAGGCCATTTGCATTCATTGTTATTTTTAAAAAAAGGATTGACCCTTACTTACATCGAGTTGCAATCAATATAATTTTTTATTTACCCCTCTTATAATAGATGTGCATATTCTACAATTACACTAAATACCAGCAAATTCTAGAAGCAAACATCACACCATCTGTAAAAAGCTGAAGCTAAAAAGAGGATGAGCTTCTACAACAGGACAATGATCTTAAACATACCTTGAGATCCACCATAGACGACCTCAGGAGATGCAAGCTTAAGGTTTTGGAATAGCAGTCATTGATAGTTTGTGGGTAGATCTTAAAAGAGCTGTGCATGTAAGATGACCAAAGAATATTACAGAACTACAACATTTTTGCAAAAAGAATGAGAGAAAATCCCAAGTACAAGAACTGAAAGACTTTAGCTCCTAAAAGTGTTTCCAAGCTGTGATATCTGCCAGAGGAGGTGTTACTAAGTACTGATTATGTAGGGTGCCCAAACTTTTGTAGATTGCCACAATAATGTTTTTGTTAAGTAACTATGCGCCAATGTTTGCTGAAAATATTGTACATTTATTCAGTTTCCTAGTGAGACTGTGTTTACATTTTTTAAATTAATAAATAACCAAATTATGATATTTATCGAGGAATGGCCAAACTTTTGCATATGACTGTATGTATGTGGAGGTCACTAATACCTAATAAGTTCTGTAGTGAGGGACTAGTTTGGGATGACAGTGGACACCTTGGTACTTACTGTACCAAGCTTAAATGGAGGAATTACACTAAAAAGGTTGAACAGGCTGCAGCAGGAACTGTTGAAACAGGCACTCAGCTGTGAATCAGATTTTTACTTTTGGCACCACACGATGGCAGTGTACAACCACAGGCTCTATGAAACTGCTTCTGCTTAATCAAATTTCATCTGATTTGATCTCGTCTGGCCAAATGTACAATGTACAAATATTTGAAACAAAAACATGCATTAGGTAAAAATTTTTTTTTGTATTTTCAAACCATACCACACACTCCCCAGTTCAAATATGTAAATTAAGTGTAAAAAACTTAAATCTTGATTTCAGTGATTTTATTATTTAATGAAAAACAAAGTATTTGCTTATGTTCACCTATTTAGCATACAGATGTTTAGCTCCACCCCTTCAGTGTTTTCTATGAGTGTTTCAGCTCAGACTGCATTGCAGAGGTCATCTACATGTACATGTCTTAAAGGCACAGTAACAAAAGCAATTTGTTTAAATGTGAGAAGGAAAAAAATTGAATATATGAAATATATTATGAAATATGATAATATGAAATTGGTTTATAAAACCACAGAGGAAAGTAATCAATGTTTCTTTGGATGGCAATATCAAAATCAATAGTCTTATTATAGTAATCAAATGGATTCAATGTTATAATAGAAAATCTATATGCCTGACCCAAACACTTTGTATTATTTTATACCATAATACATTTTCACCTCTCTTGGTTTAATGAAGTATATTGACCTCCGTTTTTATCTTGTACTTTATTTATTGATCCTTTCTTTAACTGGGGCATCCCATTGACTCTGGCATAGAGTCCCAGTCAAGATGGGCATCATAATGACATAAAATATTCAATACAAGCAGAGACACATAACATTACAAAACGTATTAAAAACACAGACACAAAACATACCGGGATCAGAGGCTGAACAGAATCATAGGAAACAATGGCATATGTTGGAAGCAATGTCTCTGTTCTGTAAAAACTGTTGAGAGAGGGTGAAGTCTCCTGCTTAATTATACCATTCTGCACATGAAAAGAAAAAGCAGCTTCTCCCAGCTCTGTTTGGGTGGTTGGGACCATGAGGAGCATTTTCTCTAATGATCTAGTTTTCAGCTTTTAGAATAAAAATTGACAAATGGGTTTTTTCTCCTAAGACACCATGAACCCATCTGTTGAACCTTTTCATACATGTTATACTGATGTAAACAGACAGTTACAAATGACTTGCTACGTTCTACAGTCATTTCCGTAAAATGCATACATATAAAATACATTGCCGTAGTCAAAAAGGCCATTTGCATTCATTGTTATTTTTAAAAAAAGGATTGACCCTTACTTACATCGAGTTGCAATCAATATAATTTTTTATTTACCCCTCTTATAATAGATGTGCATATTCTACAATAGGTGTGGCACTGCCTCTTCAATCCACTCTACTGAACCTTGTTACTGTTTTTTAATCTAATGCTGTGAAACAATATGAAGCCTGTCTTTTTAGCACGAGACATGTTATTTATAGCTTATAAATATAGAGTTATATTAAAGTTATATATTATAGAGTTCTCCTCTTTATCTGAGTTTTATATTATATTATTATATATTATATTATAATATGTATTATTATAATATTATATTATAATAATATATAATATTATATATTATATATATTAGAGTTATATAATATAGAGTTCTCCTCTTTTTCGGTTCAGTCTTTCGATCAGTATGAAGTTGCCTGTTAGACTGCTTTGAATGAAAGGTTGTATAGCTGCTTTAGACAAAGAGCTGAACTAATAAATCCTCTAATGGACTAATTATTAGGAAATAAACATTCAAAGTTGTAAAGACAAGCACTTTATATTAGTTTGCCATCTTATGCAACAAATATGATTATAATGCAGTGGATTACAACAATGAATGCCTACGATTTTAGAAGAATAGAGTAGAACTGGTGTGAGTTAGACCCAATTATATTCCTTTTGACCTACGGTCACACTGAGGGGTTGGACAATGGCATGGTGTCTAAAGAGGTCACCTTATTGTTTGATCCTTAAGACAGCTGTCTGGCTCCTGGGCAGCTCCCAAACTGTTTGTTTAGCCGCTTGCACAAATATGTTGAGGGTCAAAGGTGGAATGGATCAACACCACACTGCATGGCCTTAAACAAAACCCTCTTGAATGTGTTTCGCAGGTGCCGTTTGCGCATGCTGCACGGGTGAACTGGGTACATGTACAGGTGTGGTGAGGCTTCATTTTAAATGAGAAGTTACATTACCACATGACTGTATTTGCTGTATCTGGAAATACTTTAGATACGATTACTTTAGATTACGATTATTCTAAAAATAATGTAGTGGTAAAGGTAAGTGACAGTCCTATAATAAATAATAATTTAAATATAAGTTTTAACACAAAAAATGATCAGTTGAATATATAGATATACAGTGAAGTCATTTTTTTACCACACCAGCTTTTTAACCAAGTTCTCTCCTAAACGTGCATGTTATGTGCTAGGGGAAGCCTGTTGGTCTCCCTCAGGTCAGACTCAATTTCACCATTCTTATGGAAATGTGCTCCTTGTCGAGAGGTCAAGTAGGGTCAATAGGGTCATTTCCTGATCAATCCCCATGACATTTAATGAACTTAAAATACACATGTGATTGTGCTGCAGCCAGAATGTAAGCAGATATTAAATCCATCATCAAGTAACACCTGTACAGGCAGGTGCGCTTGGCAAAATACATTCATATGCTGAAATATTTTATAATATTAGTAATATGTTGAGAAACAAAACTCTTTTCCTATTTAAGTAACCTGCTTTTTAAGAAATAATAATCTTTTATTCCAACTTCTGAAAAAAATAATAAATGTATAAGACCATCATCATGAACTAAAGGCCTTGAGCATTTTCAAATACATATTTTTGTAGCACAGACCAGTGAATCCTTGTACAGAATCTTTCTGCTCAGAAGTAGCAAAAGTAAGTTTGTAAGCCTGTGTATTTTCCACCTAAGCCCTCGTAAAAATTTTGGTCCTGAATCACAAGAAATTTACAATTTTTTATCTGATACAGTGAATCTTTATAGTCTTCTCTACCTGGAATAGCCATTCATTAGCTTAGCCTCTGCGTCCTGCTGCGGCCCTTTGTAAGCCTCGCAGGAGGAGAGTCAAACAAGGGAAAAGAAGAAAGAGAGAGACAAAAAACATAACGGAGATGATGTATAAGGGCAGTGGGGGTCATTCGGGCTGATTTTTCTCATTCTTTCCCATGAGTTGAAGAAGGTTGGTAAAGCTCCGAGCTGATTGGACGAGCAAAGGAGCCCGGGATAGATCTGCTTTTACTAATCAAACAAGTCTGCAGGGGATGGGGAGAGGGAGAGAGGGCAGGTTAGAGAGGAAAGGATTGAGCTTATGCTGTAAGAGAGATGTCCTCGTTAATCCCCCCACCCCCTAAATTTCCTGACCCTGTGCGGGAGGAGTGTCAGGCTGGCAGGCAGGTGGGCTGACCCTTCTATAGTCTAACCTGAAAAGGACTACCGGTGGAGAGAGAGGGCCGCGAGTTTCCACACTTGGATCACATAGCTCAGAGGCGGTGTGTGAAACCACTTGGTCTGCCATTGTCCTGCAAGGCTGGTCTTGTCTGAAAAGCTGTAGAAAGCCTGTAATCAGATTAAAGATTGCCTGGATGAAGGGGGCTAGTTTTTTTCCCTCTCTTTCGCTCTCTCCACTCTTTTTTTGGAGAAGGGGAGGGAGATTGCAGCCCCTCTAATCAGTACCTGCTATTGAAGTGCAGGAGAGGAGCTAAATAACTCGGCAGGGAGTGTGGGCACAAGGGGCCTCGCGGACAAATTGGCCTGTTGTTGGTGGGGTATAATGGTGGGCTATGAGTAGGGGGTGGGAGAAAGGTGGTGTCTTTTATTCACCAGCCTTACCCCCCCTGACCTGATAATTATATCACTTGGAGGAGTTGATTGGTGCAGGATGATTGGTACATCTGGGCTAATAGATCTTTTTACAAAGAATCGTTGATGTTCTTAGTTATTCTATGCCAAACGTTACTACTTATGGTTGATAGTGACTCTCTTTAGCATTTAATGGGTTTTGCAAAGTGTGTCTCTGTTTGTAAATGTCTCTGTTGTTTTTGAGCTAAGTCAGTAGCAAGTAATTCATGAGAATTTAAGAATCAGTAATAGACCAAAATTGGATGCAGATCATCAGAAGATCGTTAAAAAAGTAATGGCTATCCAAATCCAATCTTGCTCATTGAAACCTTGCTTGTGAAGCATCAAATTATTTCACTCTTTCCACTCTTCTCAAACATTTCTCTCTTTGGGTACAGTACACTTTCCAGGAAGACCCCTCTAAAAGCATTGTGTTCCTTCAAGGCGTACGTTACCTTGTCATGCTAATCCACTGCTCAAGTCCTCTCATTAAAGAACATTTCATCCTCTCATGTGTTGGTTTCTCAAACATCTCCTCACGTCTGCTTTCTCTTTATGTTCATTCAACGTTCTTTCAGGCCAAGAACTTTGGCCCTTGTTAAAACCCAATCAAGCCTTTCTCAATGTGACATGAAACCATTTGTAAGGGTCAACAGCTCTGGTCCACAGTAGCATGACCCCACGGTCAATGACGAAAGCAAGTCTGTGTATGCCTATCTGTGTGTAGAAATAATTGATTCACTGGAAGCACAGGTCTTGTTGATTTGGACACAAAAGCAGACGCATCGAGACTAATATGAAAGAGACGTTGGCCGAACAATCGCGAAGGAGCGTGAGGGGCTCGGACTAAAAGATTCATCTAATTAGAGGATCCACCTGCATTGGGTCCTGTATGAAAGGGAGTAGGAGGGACATATGGGGACTCTGTATAATGATGACTAATTTGAAAGCTGATTATTTGCCTTTTCAGTCAGTCGCCAAGCTTGATTGACAAGTTAAGGAGCAAAGAAAGGAAGAAGTGTTCAACCATGTGATGGAGCAGAGGGAACTTTTTAAGCACTCAAAAGAAGTTCTACATTTGAAGTCTATTGAAGGGCAATGACCGAACCCTTGCATGAAGTCATATTGAAAAACTGGATGATCTCAATGCATTCTGGTTTAGGTCTGTGCAAATTTAACTTCCTCTCTCCTCATTAACACATCCACCAGCTTGGCTCACACCTCCTTTCTCAAGATTGTTCCTCTGCTCCTCAGGTCTGCTCTCAACCCCTGAGATCATGAGGTGATGATGGATAGATTCAATAGAGGAATAGCATCTGCTGTGAATAAAGGGAGAGCAGCCTCTCCTTGCTCCTTGCACCATATTCCCACCTCTAGTCAAGACAGAGGCCATGAATGAGGAGCTGAAGCCACATCAAGGCTAGAATTACAGCTAATGACTAGGTGGAACTGCTGATTATGGCAAGCTCTGCCTAAGCCAGAGCTCTGGGCAAATGGGAACTAATTGATTGGAATAAACTGATTGACAGGCCCCTTTAATCAATCCCCTCGGTATACTGACAGAGAAAAGCATGCATTATCTTCCTTCAGTGTTCAGAGAAAAAAAGGGGTTGCTACCTGACAGAAGGAAGAAAAGTGGGGAGGAGAGGCTTTAAGGACTCAGATGGGGACAGCTGGGAATTGCAGGCTATGAAACAAAGGGAAGAAGGAAAGGAGTGCACTTTTCCCTCTGTTCTACCACCTGGTTACGTATTTTAAGAGTAGGCCCACCTCAACAGACGAGATCATGTGTATTTGAGAAGCTCCACCTATCAGAACTTGCTGGAAGTGTTTTGCTTTCTTAGGTTTTACTCATTGGCAACCAATAGCGCTATTTGTTTATAGCTAAAACTGACTGCCAAGAAGGTGGAACTATTCCACCAGATCAGTGTTTTAGGCTTGTTTTAGGGAAGATAATGTAATTCTCCCTCTTTCTCTTGGAGGAAAGGAGATTTCTGCCTACTGTAGAGCCACAGTGATAATGATTGATGTATGGTGAATTGTGCAGTCACAAAACTGTGCCCATAACCCATTTTCACAAAGCAGCAAACTCTTGGAAACCTGACAACAAGGAACAAGGAAACCAACAAGGAAGACCTAAGTGGTGGAAATTATAGGCATTTTTGTCTATCACACCTGATGACACAAGGAAGACCTGAGTAGTGGAAATTGCGGGCATTGTCATTCAAAAACACTTGATACATAAATAATGGTCATAATCTTAGAATAGTTACACGATCACAGAAAATAGTCATTTTGACTGCAGAAAAAAATCATTTTGAGATTATGACCTGGTTATGATCTTTCATAAGAAAAGAGACGAATTGGTGGAAATGAAAAAATGTTCTATGCCATATTATCATTTAGTTCATAGCTTGTGCCATATGACAAACACAGCTTAGTTTATGCTGGAGCACAGTGGGGAGAAAGTCTTTTCCCGCCTAAAAGATCCCATGTTTTTTCCTGTTTTGAATAAAGGATTTGCATCCTTCCACACGCTCCCTCCACCCCTCACCCCCTCCTCATTCTTTCCTCGAGCTCCAGGCAGGAGGGAGTCCTAGGCAGTCATCTGTATGCACTGCTGCCAGTGTGAAGTTGTTTTAGAGCCTCTGTCGGATCTCAGCGGTGAAGAACAACAGATTAGTCATGATCTTATCCACCAAGTATCTGCCCGCCTTTCTTTTCTCCATTTGACAAGTGTCTGAGTGGGGGGAGGGATCTGTTCTTTTCTGAGCCATCACATGAACTTCACGCCAGAAAAAAAGGGTGGTGGTGGGGGTGGGTGGTGTCTTTTCAGCCTTGCCCAGAGAAGCTCCCTTTTCAGTTGCAGGGAGACCTTGTTGCTAAGGTGCAAGGCCTCACCATCTCTCGGTTCTTGTTGCTAGGGATGAAGCCTCTCTATCACTTGCTGGCAGTTGCTAGGCAGGATGGCGAGCGGAGGAGTGCATGCTTCGCAGTCTGGCGGCATTGTTGCGCTGGTCCAGACGTCTCTTTCTCCTGACAGCCACTGACGGACAGGTCGGTTGTGTACCTCACGTGGGACGGGGCCCTGCAGCTCCTGGGTGGCACGGTACTAAAGATGCCTTTGAACATGGTGGGGTGAATGTAGGCAGGGCCGACTTCATCCCCTCCCCTTTTGTCTGAAAAGCATGCCGCGTATTTCTGTGCAGACAGGGAAAGACGACTATATGTATCTGTGCTCATTGCTACTGTCCTTCTATGATACCCACACTTGTCCCTTTAACCATAGTAGGCTGTGTAAATCAGAAGACATACTGATATACATTGCTAACATAATTCTCATCCTTTCATAGACCCTCAAAGAGACATAAACCCACCCAGGTAGACAGGGAATGTCTAGGGCAGACAGAGGCTGGTCCATTCCCATGCATCTAAATCAGAACAGGCATTGAGGCCATTGCATACTCACAGACCAGAGCCATAAAGCAAAAGGACTGGGGACCATTGTGTCCCGGCCATGGATCACAATCAAGACTGGTCATGGCCCCATTTATCACTGCATGCATATTCATACCACCGCATGCAGTGCTGCGAGGAGTACTCTGGAGCCTTAGGGGGGGCCCCTGGGAGCAATGCTGGGGGTTCCCAGAGCCTTACTACTGCACCATTACTCCAACATAGAGGACTAACTCTCCCAGGACGACCACTTAATGCACGTCTGGGAACATACACCCACCGAATTCCAGTATGAGGCGTGTCAGATGAAGATGGGTGGAGCGGGTACATTGTTCCTTTCTTGAATGTCTCATAGACACTGTCTGGTCAGGTTTCATTCTCTGGTATAGACCTGAATGTCTGACTCAGACATCCTGGAGAATTTTCGTGTCACGGGAGTACAGTTCCAGACATTAAGGTTAAAAAGCCATTGTATAGGAATTTTGTTGGTGTTGTGTAAACTAGACTAGTAGACTAGACATATACAGGTTCATTCATCTGAATGTGTGAAAGTACTTTTACTTTGCAAATCAGTGTAGCTGGAGCCAACATATTTTGATAACATATGGCCTGCTATACATTATAGTGTGGTGAAGCTTGGAAAAAGGGAAGATTTCAGCCAGGAATGTTTCGTTTCGGCAAAAGATGGGTTACTAGGTGACACCATAAAGCAAGTGCAAACAAGAATGTGTTTAATGGTAAATACCAATGCCAATGCTCTTGTTGCATTTTCCCAACTATTGATGCATTGGTTCCCTGTACTATTGATGAATTGGTTCCCTGTACTATTGACGCATTGGTTCCCTGTACTATTGATGAATTGGTTCCCTGTACTATTGACGCATTGGTTCCCTGTACTATTGATGCATTGGTTCCCTGTACTATTGATGCATTGGTTCCCTGTACTATTGGTGCATTGGTTCCCTGTACTATTGGTGCATTGGTTCCCTGTACTATTGACGCATTGGTTCCCTTCACCATCATTGCATTATGGTAGATATTCTATAAATGCCACATAGACAGGCATGGTTTTCCTTGTGTCTTATCATTGCAGGTCCGTAATACATATACTTTGTCATACAATTCTATTCCATATGTTCAGCCTTTTCTGCTCTTAGGAAAGCAATGTGAGATTAGCTAGAGGAAAACACCTTTGGGAAGGTTCTTAGAAGAAACTCGTGGAATGGAAAATGACTGGAGCAGCAAAAAAAAAACACTTTTTGAAGATCTTTGTATATCATAGCAGCTACCTAGTGCGATTCTGTTTGGCTCAGTGACAAAGCCTCTGAAAGGGTGTAATTATGGCTATTGGCATAGCGCTGAAGAAGGAAGTGCTATTAAGCAGCAGTGAGAGGTGATTACATAGGTCCCATGTTGCAGTCTCTAGGCCCTGCTATTAAAGAACTTGCAAGATGGGGGATGGAGAGATCCTACTCTCCTTCTGTAGACCATCAGGTAAAGTGAGAGGCGATTACTAAACCTTACCTCAGCCAGCTGTTGATTGACATGCTCAATTCCTCCTATCGCCATGGACAAAATCACACTGTAGATCAGACTGACAGCTGTGACGTGTAGTGGTGATGGAGCTGAGCTAAAAATACAGTAAAAGAGAAAGAACTGAAAGGGACGGCATTACACCAGGCTCATTTGCCAATGTGAGTCCTGATCCCCCAGTCAGAAACCTGGTCTGAGAGCTTCTCACAATTGAATTTGACAGGACAATTGACCTTTTTTGCCATTTAGATAAGAAGCACCTCATGGACCTGGCTCGTCACTCACTTGCTCACTCACTCAAGAGAAAGTTGAATGAACCCACACCAGCAGGAACTCATCCATTCATATATGCAATTTGTTCTGTCTCAGAATTTTGTCGCATTTTTTCTTGTCCATGATCCAAATAATCCCACTTAAAAGTAAAACTCATCAGCACATAAAATTAATTTGATATCTGAGCCACTAATCTTAATCAATATTGCTCTACATAGGGCTATAAGAGGTGAAACACTATGGACAGGTCACTAGTCCATAACACAGCAAGCACATTCACACCTTTGGATGGTTTAGCATCTCCAATGAAAGTCAGACTATGGACTGCTGGATGAAACCGGAGCTCCTTGTATATCCATGCAGATATTTCACACAGAAAGGATCAAAACACATCTGTGGCCTTCTCACTGTGAGCCAACTACACTGTCTGTTTGAACCATTGTTCTAGTTTATGGTTGAAATGTTCCTGCTAATCTCAGAAGGTCGTTTTGTGGAGTTCTACTGCAGATAGTCTTCTATTTCAATTTTGTTTCCTTTTCTCAGTAGCAGCGACACATCCTTTCAGACCCTCAGCTTTGTGTTGCCTTCACACATCTCACAAATGTGTGAGGCAGCTGAGGTGTGTAGAGGCAGCTGTTTGTGAATGTGTGTCTCTTCGAAGCAAAACATAATGTCATTGAGAGCTTTGGGAGCATGAAACTGTAACTGGTAGAGTTAGGTGTGGAAAGATGGAGTTGAAGTGGCAGGAAGGAAGCTCAAATTAAATGCTGACAACTTTGATGTTATGTGTAGCTGTTGAGGCTTTGGTGTAGTTCTCTGTGAAATATATTTTCTGTTTTTTTTTCACAAATGACTTAATGGTTCTTGTGAAACAAACAGGTTATCTCTGACTCTTGCAAGTTCACAGATACATAAACTGTACTGTGTAGGGATTTGTTAAGGAATGTGATTTATTTCTCTTAAGTAAATGAATACATGCTTTGAGGTAATGCTCTGAGTGACCTACATGTTTTGTAGTGGAGCTTGACTTGGTTATGTCTCTTGGTTATGGTGCATTTGCTGTAAAGCACTTATAGAATAATTTTTTTTCCCTTATCGCTGTGTCGAGAAAAACGTCACTCTCTGTTTTAAAGTGTCCTCCAGTGTGTGTTGCTTCAGTGCAACTTGTTGTACTCCATTGAATGTTTAATTTTTAGACATCGTATCAGACTGGCAGTATATAATGGAGCTATGTTACTGTCGTATGTGAATTACTCACATTACAAACAGTGAACGTGGTCACTGGGTCACTTTTAATGCAGACATTTTAACTATACAAGCTGCCACAAAACTCTCTTATTACCACACCTGTGTGACGACTGACATAAAACAAAGGCTCGTACATACTGTAGCTGATCCCAATCATTTAAAATGGTCCAGATCGGCCCCCATATCGACAGGGCCTAATTGGTGTGGTAGCCTCAACGCTGCTGCTTTATCTGAAGCAAAACCACTTTATCACTGAAGCAAAACCTGGACTCTGAAGTTGATGACTCTTTATATGGTGAAGACTCACATGGCTGTGATGTACTGCAGTGTCAGACAGAGAGAGGGCAGTCAGCACACAGGACAGGAGTGAGAGAGGGAGAATATAGGACAGGGAGGAGTAATGATGAGGGGATCTCAGGGAGTGTGTGTGTATGTGTGTGTGTGTGTGTGTGTGTGTGTGTGTGTGCAAGGGGGTGCTTGTGCGAAGGGCGAACGCGCGCGTATTGTTCCATCCCCCTGACTCGCCACCCTCGAGAGCCTCGGGGTTCCCACGGTCCGCGAGGCAAACAAAACGCACCTCGCTTTTCTTTCCCCCCTCGCTTCTCACTGATGTCATTAATTACCATCAAAATGCGCGCGACAGTGAGCGAGTGTGCGTGCGGCTGCAGGCGCGCGCGGGCTGGCATGCGTGCGTGTGTGCGCACATACATGCGAGAGAGAGAGAGAGAGAGAGAGAGAGAGAGCTATAAAGAAATGGACCATTGTCTATGGCGAAATAAAGAAATCTCCAGTGAAGCATTGTAAACGGGTTCGGCAGGAAAATGGCCCAAAATACAGGATTTGTTGAGTTATAGTTGGGCTGTCACATCACGTCAACAGTTCACAAATGCTGATGTCCGAGTGCGGCCTGCTTCACTGCTTTGGCCTCGCAGAGCCACCGCAGTCCTTGTGATTCTGATGCTGTAACGCTGGCTTAGGTTCCAGTATGAAAAGAAGGAGAGGATGATCTCTCTCCGCCGCATGTACGCATGCAAATGTGCGTGGTGTTCTGCATTACCGCGTTGCCACGACCAAGGGTGTAGATTTGCTTTAGAAATTGGTGGGGGACATAGTCCCCCCCATGATACACACCATACACACGGTATTATACATCAATTATTTTACACAAATAATAGCAATGCTACTTTCAAAATATCACAATGTCTTAAATCCATTCTGAATACAATAATATCTTAATTCATGTAGTTAAATAAAGATTTCTTAACTTTACTTCACCCATCACACACCTTTCATGTGTAACAGCTGCCACTCGCAGAATGGATTTCCACAGCAACTTTTTATTGTGACCTTGGAAGTGTGTGGTGGAGAATGGAGGTGGCTGCATGCAGTCAGGACTTTTATTCTGGGGGTGGGGGGCACCCTGCATATAGCCCTATCAGCCAAGAAATAACAAAAAATTAGGGTTATAACACTCAAGTGCATTCATATATTTATATATATATATATAAGAGGATGTCTGTTTGTCTGTTCGCTATGCGTTTCAATACGGCTGCACGAATTGCGACCAAAGTTGGTACATGGTCTCATGCTCCCGAAGCCCGTAGTGCTACTTCCGGTTGCATCCGACGCGTCGTTTTCTCATTACCGAACCCTGCAAGTGCGCTCACATATACACCCCCACAGGAAAAACGGCCAACGTCGTCTATAAAGAAGTTTTGTAAGCCGCCCCCCATCAGTTTCGCATTCCAGAAATAAAGTTTTCTATTTTACACTAAGTTTTCCATTTATTTGGATGACCGTCACCAGCTTTGTTCCTTTACCTACAAATCCTGCTGTTACCATGAATTCCAAGTTCGAAGTTCCCCCCTTTCTCTGGGTACTATCCTTTCCGAGCAGCGCTGGGTACCTTGCTAGTATTTTATATATTAATATATTTACAAATTGCTTTGCATAATCGGCAGATGTGTCTTAGGTTACAGGATTACCTAAATATTCACAGGATTAAACACGACACCTCATCTACATGCAGCTCATAGGAAAAGTAGTTCCCAAAAAATTTAAATAATAAAAAAAAAAACAGGTAAAAACAAATAAAATAAATTTTGGGGTAATTATGTAAAATAAAAACATTTTGTGTCAGTTACACATACAACAGTGAATTAATAACATGGGGAGAACTGGAGGGAGTAACCGGGTGTTACATTCATCAATTGTGACGCTTTTCCAGAGGTGGAAAACTCATGGAGGGAATAATGGAGACTGACACAAGCTCGAATACGGGACGCAACCCGTTTCTGGTTTGCCGAGTGGGTCTCATGAGTCTCTTTGGTAACCACGCTTGGGGTGGTTCAGCCTATTTCCCTAAAAAAAACAACCCAAAACACCCCCAAATGATTCCCAAAGCAATAAACACACAACAACCCAATAAACCCCAAACAGTCACAAATACACATAAACACGCAATCACACAAAGTCCCTATGTTATGCAAATGTGGCGCCGAGCTGACCAATCACCAGCTTCTCAACACATTAATACAACAGTCAAAAAATACAGTAATATCTTTCTCAATGTGCAACTTTATATAAAGTTTTTGTTCTTGTTTGATCAAGTTTATTGGTTGGGATAGTGCAGCAATCGCTGCATATTGGGACACGTCCTCACCATTCTTAAGCAATGCTATGCCCTTTGCAATGATATTGTAAAAATGGCCATTCTGTCTTGATAGAAAGAGTACATTTGGGTTGCAGCCCACAGTAGAGGCGCATCATGATGTCGTTCTCTTGGGTAAACAGTACCGCACTCAAGTGCAGACCAAAGTTCTGGTGCAGGTAGCACTGAGGTGTGTATGGGTTACAGGCAGAGGTCACATTTTATTGTGGTGCACTTTGTGTGATGGGCTGATCTTTCAAGATGTTTCATCAGCATTCTGTTATTACAGTGTTGCTGGTTTATCCCCCAGAGAAGCACTACAGTAACTAATAAACTGCATAGGAATGTTTATCTCACAGAAATAAGCACTAGTCCTGAACACAGGACCTTCCTCTTGTTTTTACTTTCTTGCATTTGCCCGCAGACACATTTGATCAGTGAACAGAGAAAACTTCTCAAATTATTTGTTGTGCCATTTTGGTTTCCATGGATTCTTCTCTGAGGTGATTCGGTTCAGAGTAAATGAACTACAGGTGTGAAAACACATAGTCTTCCTTTTCAAACATCAAACCTATTTGACCTCTGTGCTTCCTTGTGGCTCTTTGAGAACAATTTCCTTATGTTAACCAAAGGAAATTTGTATTGGCTCCCCATAATGTATAGAAGCGATATAGCATCTTAAATTACTTTTCCAAAACATATTCCTGATAAGCAATAACACCTAGCTTAGCACAATGCATTTCAAACAGCTACGTGTAGCGACAGATACATTATTTTTCATTGAAAACACATTTACAGTGGAGGAAATAAAAAATTGATTTTGTAGAAATGAACAGTTTATAATTTTAATGGTAGGTTTATTTTAACAGTGAGAATATTATATATATTATAGTGAGATAGAATATTAAAAAGAAAATCACACTATATAAAATATATAAATTGATTTGCATTTGATTGAGTGAAATAAGTATTTGATCCCCTTGCAAAACAAGACTTAATACTTGGTAGCAAAACCCTTGTTGTCAGTTTTTTGTAGTTGATGACCAGGTTTGCGCACATAGAAGGAGGAATTTTTGTCCTCTTCACAGGTCAGCTCTAAATCATTAAGGTTTTGAGGTTGTTGCTTGGCAACTCAAAGCTTCAGCTCCACCCCCAGGTTTTTTTTGGGATTAAGGTCCGGAGACTGGCTAGGCAACTCCATGACCTTAATGCGCTTCTACTTGAGCCACACCTTTGTTGTCCTGGCTGTATGCTTTGGGTAATTGTCATACTGGAAGACCTATTAACGTCCACTTTTAAGTGTCCTGGCAGAGGGAAGGAGGTTGTCACTCAAACATTTATGGTACGTGGCCCCATCCATTCTCCTGTCAATACGGGGAAGTTGTCCTGTGACCTTAGCAGAGAAACACCCCTAAATCATAATTTTTCATAAAAAAATCATAGTCAGTATTTGCTTTCATCCAAACACAGCAAATTGAGTTGAGGCCAAAGAGCTTGAGTTTGACCGCACAACCTTCTCCTAAGCACACTCTAAATCATTCAGGTGTTCATTGGCAAACTTCAGATAGGCCTCCACATGTGCCTTCCTGAGCAGGGGGACATTGCGGGTACTGCTAAATTTTAATCCATTACGCCGTAGTGTGTTTTCAATGGTTTTTTTGGTGACTGTGGTCCCAGCTGTCTTGAGATCATTAACAAGCTCCTCCTGTGTAGTTCTAGGCTGATCTCTCACCTTTCTCATGATCATCCTCACCCCACAAGGTGAGATATTGCATGAAGCCCCAGACCGAGGTCGATTGATGGTCATTTAGTGTTTCTTCCATTTTTGAACAATTGAGTTGTCTCCTCATGCAGTTTCTTGCTTATGGATTTGTAGCCCATGCCAGCCTTGTGCACGGCTACAAACCCGTCCCTGACTTCCTTTGACAGCTTTTTGGTTTTGCCCATGGTAGAGAGGTTAGAGTCTTATTGATTGATTTAGTCTGTGGACATGTGTCTTTAATACAGGTGACGAGTTGAGACAGGTGTCTTTAATGTTAGTGACGAGTTAAAACTAGGAGCATCTAACCGGTCTGTGGGAGTCAGAGCTCTTAATGGTTGGTAAGGGTTCAAATATTTATTTCACTAAATTAAATGCAAATCAATGTATATATTTTATATAATGTGATTTTCTGGATTTTCTTTTTGATATTCTATTGCTCACTGTTAAAATAAACCATTAAAATGATGTACTGTTCATTTCTTTGTCAGTGGGCAAACTTACAAAATCAGCCATTTTAATTATTTTAATTATTTTCTCCATTGTTCATGTTTGTTTTTCTTTTCTGTCTTTCTGATAATTATGAATATACACCCCCAATGGTATTGATCTGTTCATTCCAGAAGACGTGAACTAATCCAGGAAGCTGTGCACTAGTGCACTCCCCCACTTTCCACACCTGACCCCTCCCCCATTGTGTCTCTATCCATCATAATACATGTTCTTAATTTTATATGCAGAATGCACTAAAATACAGACAAAAATGTGTGTGTGTGTATATTTTGTTTTTGTTTTTGAAGGGGTGGTTTCCTAGGCAGCTGCCAATGCCAAGACATGCCTCAATATAAGATAGCACATGTATATAAATGTCAAGTCAAAATAAAATGCAACATTTTAAACAAATTAAATACAATTATAAACAAATGAAACATTAAGGTAATGAGTGAACCGTTGACTTCTGTTACACAATTAAGACCAAAACCAACACCAGTGATATGTATATGTATACATTTCCAATTTTACTCTTTAACTGTGCGTCACAAATACATGATGAACTAACCAGTGACTGGTTCCATTAGCTTACAGTAATAGTTATTTTATAATGTAAGGTTTTGTTCTGATGACATACTGTATATAATAAAGAATGAAATTGTTGGGTCTTAATGGTTATTTTAAGGTTGACATGATGGAAAGGCACAATCTCTTCCACAGTATTGGATCCAAAACAAAGACCCGATGGTCTCACTTAGGCCCCAAATTTGAATTAGGAGGACATAGTGTTTCAAATGTCATTTTTAATTGTAGTAATGTGTTGGTGGTTCGGGATTTTGGTGACTTTTTGTCCCTTATGGCTTTTTCTATAATGTTACAGCAGTCTTTGTTCATTTTTTCTGATTTGACAGTCTTAAAGGGCATCTTGTCTTTGCTTTTGGTTTAGGCTGGGTGATACATTCTCAGAAAAAAAAAGTTTTATTAACTCTATATGCCCTGTATTAACTTCTGGCATTTTTTCTATCATTGTGCGTGCCTCTCTCCATTGAGAAAGTAAATGTAGTGTGCCTTTAACTCACACAAGGTTCATAACAGCGCCTAAGGACTATTGTGCATAACATTTTACAGGAGTATTATTTGTACCTTTTTGTAAACCCTTAATGTTCTAAATTAGTATTATGCACTAGAACAGCAGCTCATACATCAAATTAGGCCTGGCAGTGTAACGAAACCAAGTATTTTTTTTATGCCAAAATGTATTATGGTATTTCAGTGTGTTGTTGAGAACAATATTGTGTGTATTGTGCATGAATATATTACTATATTAGTGTCATGTTGTTTTTAAAATGAATGAAATCAATATATACACAAATCAGCCACAATATTAAACCCACCAATACATGAAATAAATTACATTGGTTTCTCATTCAGATACAGGCTAAAGGGTGAGATATATTAGGCAGCAAGTGAAGAGTCACTTTGAAACCCGGAAAAATTGGTGAACATTTGGATTGAAGGGCCTAATTGTGAACAAGTCAAAGCATCTCCTACATGGTGGGTCTAGTGGGGTGTTTTTAGTATGCAGTGGGCGTACAGAATTTAAAGGACCTCCTGATAACATCTGGGTGTCAGATACCACAGCTGACCATCAGAGGCATTTTGGAGTCCACACCGTGACAGGTCAGAGATGTTTAGGTGGCACAAAGTGTAGAATGGAGCGGGAAATAGTTTTTTTGCTTTATAGACCAAATGTATAATACATATTTACATTTACATTAATTCATTTTTCAATTCAATACGTGTTTAATTCATTTTCATTGCTTTTGTCCAAAGCAACTTTCAAGCTATAGAAACAATCAAACCTTTTGTTTGCTCATGACAGCACTGATGTGAGAGCTACAGAGAAATTCATAACATTCCTTTCAGTCGTTAAATACAGATGGTAAGTGCTACAACATGAACTATAAGTGGTACATTACTATCTGGGAGTGCAGGACATTCATCATTAAATGCTACAAACAAGTTTAATACATTATTTGTGTGTAATGCACATTGTTTTATATATCTGAAATGAATATGTGAAATGTGACCTAATAAAAGACTAGTTACATAGTCATTTTTATGTAAAGAAAAACAAAAAAAGCAAAACATTCTAAATATCGATAGAAGGGAATGATCTGACGACACCATTTTAATTTTGCCGCTTTTGTGGCCCAGTGAGAGCAGATTTCATCTTCTGTATGTAAAATCAAGTAATCATTGGTGTATGTATGTGAGGATGGGATGTGCGTTCCACCAGAGGCCCTGTGGTCCAGAAGAATGCCATGTTTGTGAGGAAGAACAAATTTGTTCATCACTGCCCTACCCTTTCCATTGAAAATGGCCGAACCTCTAATGGGCATTAGCAGTGCCCCTAGCAGCATTGTGCACTGGAATGTGTGTGAAATGACCCAAGCTCTCATTATGGCTGCGTTGCACGGCGGAAGGGACCACACGAAACACTGTCCACTGTCCTGTCCCATTGTACCATGTACGAGCCCAGTCTCTCTCTCTCTCTTGCTTTCTTTCTCTCTCGCTCTTGCGTTTTCTTTTTTCTTCCTAATGTGCAGCCGGTCAAAATGATGGGAGCCTGCACCATCAAAGTCCGAGCAGATAATTACTCGCATTTTGATCTCACCAAGGACATTCAGTGTTAATTGGGAGTTCTGAATGGTCAAAGTGGGCGACGTGGAGGGAAATGTTTGTGCTTTGTTTTGCTGCACAAAGCTCAGAGGAAGCTTTTCCGAGGTGGTGAGACGCACTCTGGCCCCAGTCTCCTGACTGGGGGCTTGTTCTCTTATGCAACATGCGGGACCCTGCGGAAAACACCCATCCACTCTGCTAACTCAACGTCCAGCCAAACTGGCAATAACCTAAAACAATGGACTTCAGTGAGAATGGCTGAGAAGAAAACATTTTGATCAGTCATTTTTGGATCCCTGGGAACAGAACTCTTCTCTTTTGGTTTGTTAACACCAAGCCAAGCATATGAAATTGTTAAATGTGCGAGAACACAAATTTGGGAGAATAATGATGCTTTTTGTGTGGATGTGAGAGGTTGATTGAACAAACTGGAACAACAAATACCAGAAGTTTTACATGGCGCAGCTATACAGACTCTGAAGGCCCTTGCTGCCACCAGATGGTGCCAACATGGCATGAGAGAGCCTGAGATGGGCATGGTGGAGTGCTCTGACATAGAGGCTCTGCCATATGTGAGATAGAAATGGTCATTTTGACTTCTTTTTCATTTTAAAATGATTATGCATTCTCAGCAGACCCTGTCCCAAAGCGGCGTCCAATTGAACACAAACTCTGAGAAGAAACGCTCAGTAAATGAACGAAGAAACATGGGAGAAACCCCAAAGTTCAGAGGAACCCCTACTCCACAACCCCCCAGCCCTCCAGATCTAGAAGAAGAACCATTGTAAGGAGACAAAATGAGAAGAGTACATGGAAAGGAGCTAAGAAATAAAACACCTCTGTAAGAGCATGATGAAGAACCATTGATGGTTAACAAGACTCCATACGAGAAGCTCCCAATGAGAAAAAATTAAAATGGGAATAAACAAAAGCTTACACTTCTTGTGCAGGACAGTTGTACCATTTGAAGCATAAGATTGCATAGAAACTGGGTTCTGATTGTGAACCATCGCTAACATGTGAGTTCAGACGTCAAAGCAAATTATTAAAATAGAATATAAAATGGAAACGATTAGATATTCATGCATTTTACACTGAGAACACTCTCCTCACCATCCTGTACACATACGTATCATTCAGGTATTTCATTTTCACTGAAACTGAGGATAACACTGAATATTTATTACAGGCTTCTATTCACCATCCCAGTAAAGAAGTGAAATTCTCTCACTTTCTCATCTAGCACTTGAGAACGTTGTGAAGTTGTTGTTTTTCCATATGCAAATATGATTGTATATCAACTCTCCATGTAAATGCTAAGACTGAAAATTGTCATTTCTACAATCAGCACTGCTTTGCTGATAAACAGAACAATAAACAGAAACCCACTCATACAGCTGCTCCATGCCCCGATTCTACAGAGAGTTACTGCACTGCTGTTAGTCTTTTTTTGTGTAAATATAACTTTATATTTATTTATTTTTATTAAGGATCAATGTGATCTATTAAATCTGTAGGGACAGGATTAACATTACTGCAGAAATGAAACAATGTAAATCCTTTGTAGTTTATTACAATGTAATAATAGCATATTGTTGAGTTATTATATTTTAATTATTGTTCAATTATTAAAGTGTATAGACAATAAGGTAATTCACATAAAAGTAACAACAAATACTACAACAAAACAACAATAATAATAATATTAATAATAACAACAACAATTAAACTCATAATAATAATAATAATAATAATAATAATAATAATAATAATAATAATAATAATAATAATAATAATATATTTATAATATATATAATATAATCTTTATCTGGGAGTGATTTTATGATAATCATTCTTCCCATTTAAGAAGAGTGTTAATGAAGTCGGTAACACTATGTCCAAGTGTGTGTGGGACTGAAGAGGAGCTGTGATTTTACATGGGTATTTCAAAGAATAGTATCTTGAAAGTAGTGTGTGTGTGTGTGTGTGTGTGCGTGCGTGCGTGCGTGCGTGCGTGCGTGTGTGCGTGTGTGTGTGTGTGTGTGTG
>JBBIGC010000039.1:220988-240795 GCA_037576955.1 Lepidarchus adonis
ACACACACACACACACACACACACACACACACACACACACACACACACACACACATACATACATACATACATACATACATACATACACACACACATATTATATATATATATATATACTACTGTGTGCAAGGTAAACACGTATAAATACTTTTGATGGATAGAAACCCAGTCACCGTAAAAATCAGTTCTTGATTACATTTCAAAAGAAGCTGGATGGTGAATTGAATGCTTCTGTACGGCATTAATGTCTCACACAAAAACTCAGTGAGATACAGTTAATCAAAACTGTCATTTGGACTTGTTATGTGGAACCTATTCTTGCAAAGCTAGCTCAGAGTACAGTCTGTGTTCCAATTAGCACATTATTAGAAAAGGGAATAACATATCAATACTAATTCATCTTCAAAGTGCTTTATCATTTTGCTGTTGCTTTTGCTACAGAAATTGGGGATTAGTCACAGAGTGGGAACTGAGTCATTCAGTTTCAAAATCACAAAGCTAAAGTGTAGGGTTATGCCCAAAATATGTATTTGGGCACATTTTCATTATACATCCTTATGTATCAGACTAGCGCTGAAGATTAATAAGTTTATAATTGAGGAAATTGACAGAAAAACTTCATGTTAAGTAGGTTTGTAAATAAAACTGTACAAAATCGGTTTCTAATGTCATTTCTTTGATCTAATAGCATTGTTAGTGCACTGTTCCTTGAAGTCATACGTCATGAGTTAGTTACCAGCTTTTTTGTTGCTTTTGCTGCTTCACAATAGCTTTTATTCATTGTTCACTGGTCTTTTCCTTTGTAGTCGTATTGACTGAGAAATTCTGTAGCCAGCATTCTGTAAATAAAGCAGCGCTGGCTTTGTAACAATTTTTATTCAGTGTTTACTTCAGCATTTTTGGTTAAAACTCCTTTTCGTATATAATGGCTGAACTACCGAACTATCCCTTTAAGCGGTCAGGCTAATGAGGGTCTCGGCCTGTCACTCTTGGTGTCAGTTCTGCTCGGAGTAGAGCAGGAGGGGAGCCACATGACATGCCTTCTGACAGAGACCCCTTGCTGGGTAACATGCTACCACTGACCCTAGAATCAGCCATCTGCGGCCACAGCGCTCACATTTCTTCTCTCTAATACGAAATGTTAACCCTTTCACCCATAGGAATATTAGTTATTTGTTTTAAAACTACTCTATATGATTTCAGTGAAGTAGTTATATGAGTAGAGAGTAGTACTGATGTAGTTTAAGATTTACACAGGAAGGAAATCTGTTTAATTTTCAGTGTCCTACCTTAACAAGAGCCTAGCATGCTAGCATTTGTGTGACTGCAACACACATAACCGTCATTTTATGTGTAACCACCTACTGTGTGGAGTGACTAGCAGCAGTAAAGGGCCACTATCCCTCCCTCTTTTAAAATACCACATCAAAATGGTGCATCTCCCCTCTGCCCCCTGAGAGACCACAGGCCCTGTTCACTCAGTCCTCCACCAGGAATTGTAATGGTACATCAAATGTGTCCTTAAACTGAGCCTCTTTTGCACCTATTCTATCAGGGTTTGATCTCCTTTTTTTCCCCAATGCCCTGGTGCTTCAAAAGGAGCTCGACACCTCCTTCAAAAGCACACAGACCTCTTCAAAGATGGCCATAAGCCTGTGGTACGTTCTACATTTAAACTAAACTATGCACACATAACATATACATTCTGTTCCAGGTTGGATGCACAGATTTGGGAAAACCTGTTAATTGGAACCTGTACATCATCAGGAGGTTCATAAAATGGCTACAATCTCAGAAAAGAACATACAAATCATCAGCATCTTGTATTTTTTTTACTTATTTTTTGTGTTGCACACTGTCCTGACTCTGGGCTTTAAATCTAAAAAAATCTTGTTCCTGAGGAGAGTTTCATACAAGCAGCCACATGTAGGATTATATTTAATGAAAACGCACATTGCTAAAAAAAGGTTTGTATCAATTATCACTTGTTCTAGGTGCTAACAGTTATTTCAGATCAGCTAAAATACAAAGTTAATGTAGTAAAAAAAAACAAAAGCCAAAATCTGTGCAAAAACTAAATCCGTCTTTAAAAACGTTTTTTAAATTTACACTAAATCAATCATAGACACATTTACCAGTCTTTTACCTGGTAAAGTGAATGGACTGTACCTTTAAACTCCTTTAAGGGTGTTTAATGTTATACAAATGAAATATTAGAAAAGATCAATTCTTTTAATAAAGACATAATCACCAATTATGTCTTTATTAGACATTGTTATGTGCAAATATCATGGTTACTAATAACACAAAAAAATATTAAATTAGCAAGCGGACTAACTTATAGCAATAAACAGCTCTGATTGTAAATTTTGTGACCCCAAAACGAGGATTAGGTGTGTCTAGCATATTGTGTGTATATTGACCATGCTAAGAAAGAAGAATTTATTGGTATTACAGTAGCATTTACTAGCATTAATGCAGTGTTTATTGATACTAATATTTATTGGTTTTAAGATTTTATGTAAAATAAATGTATCTCTTTTCAAACCTTCATAAAACTAGTTATCACAATATGTACTGCAACACATGGAAGTGTCCTCACCCCTGCTTCACCTTCACACATCTCATTTTAAAATAAATAATCTTTAAGAACCAGCCAATGACAATGAGCTCAAAGTTGTCCTTCTATGGCATCACCTTTATTTAAAGAATATATTCTGCAATTACTATCAGATTCAACAAGAAAACCTACACATGGTGTGTATACGTACTAATGATTACAGTATACCAGCAAATAGCCTACTAAAAATACACTTAAATCTTAGTTGCCAGCTTCAAATTAATGTATACAGAACTTCTTAACAAACCCCCCAAATGAATCATCAGTACCTTATACATGTGTATAACACGGAGGATGCCACATTCAAAGCTCAAGAGGAAGCTCAACCCCATAAAACTATGCAATTACCCAACAAAATAATTATCTCTACAAGCAGCTTGTTCATTTAACCTTTCATAGCTAAAGGTTAGCAGACAAGACATTTTTCACAAAGGCTCTAAATTCTTGTTCATTTGAAAAGATCAGAAATCACGTTGACATTTAGTAATTAACCCCAGCCTTAAATCTACCACCTGCAAAGATGACTGCTTTGGGTAGAACGTGACCTTCTATAGCCATGTGCTTGCACTTCATTTGGATGTGCAAGCACAACTGGCCATCACCCAAAAGTGTAAATGTTTGAAATGCAATTTCGCTCTTAGCCGGCAAAAAACATGCAATGATCATTCAGCAAACAATGACTGTGTTGGTGAATTATTGAAAATATGTGATCCAGTACAATATTTAAATGAAGTGTACCTAATTTATATAATACAGCTGTTTATGTCCAATATAATGTAAACGGCTAAAGAAAAGCCACTGTGAAACTGGCCAAAAAATAAAGGATAATAGGTGGATCAGCTTGGGCGCTGGAGCTGTCCACATTTTGGTGCTGAAATTTGCGCGAGCGTTCTTCCCCATTATCAAACCAAAGGTGGACATTTCAGATCCAGAAATAAAAAAATATCTCCGGGATTTCCTTCCAACTGCTTGGATGACTCCGCTGGTGGTTTGGACAATAGGAGAAAACAGGTAGTTGTAACAAAATCCTGGGCAGGATTCTTTCTTTACGGACCTGAAATATCCACTTCTGCACACAACTACACCTCACCCTAAAACACGAGGCGAAAATCCAAAGGGAGGGCTTTACAGCTGTGACCTTCAATTCGTTTTGGTCCATCTCTTGGATTTCATAATCAACCCCCCAAAATATTTTATTCGGAATAAGTAGCTAATAGTTAACCAACACTGCAACATCCGGGCACTCCACGGTACACGCAAAACAAACATCCGGACACCGTACAATAAAACTAAACAAACAAACAAACATCCGGGCACCGTACAGTAAAACAAAACAAACAAACATCCGGACACCTTACAGTAAAAACAAACAAACGAAAAGTATGGGACCAAAAAATAAGAGCAAAATACAAATAAAAGTGAAGAAACGCCATTAAAATGTGTAAATCATGTTCCTGAGGAGAATTGTGTAGGTGTGGAACAACATTTAACGAAAATTCACATTCCCAAAAAAAAGGTTTGTATGAATTGTCACTTGTTCTATGTGGTAGTAATTCTTTCAGATTAGCTAAATACAAAGTTAATATAGTAAAAACTTAATTCTGCCGTAAATTGCGTGTCATAAAGGCAAAAATCTATGATAAAAGCCAAATCCAGATATGAAGCCTAACGTGGCTACTCGTTCGAATGTTCCGTTCCACCTTAAATGGTGCAGCACTTCCATCCTGACGCCCAGGCGTGCTACCCAGTGCTGCATCATTTAAGGTAGAACGGAAAATTGGAATAAAAAGCCAACTCCAGCTTCGTGCAGAACATTGTAAACTGAATATCGTTACATTTAAACGAAGTATCATAACACTTGAGACTACAAGGGAGTCCGTTTTGCTGTTAAATAAAAAGAACAAAAATGCTCTACCTGTTGCTTCGTACAGTGTCAACACTCACGTCTCATATGAACAAGCAGATCAGGACAAGAAAAATCAGCAAGGAAATAATGAAGTAGATAAATAGGCGGATACACACTGCGGAGACGTTGGTGGATGGCAAGATGTTCGACGTTGCCTCGCGACGATTTTCTGTGTTTTTTTCGCTATTTTGTCCACACCACTCTGAAACCAGTTGCATGTTCGGACTCTTTCAGTACTATGTTCCCTCAACAGCTCCGCTTTGGTTTCTATCGCTGCTTCTTAAAGGCGAGCTGGCCTGTCAGTTCCACCAGCATGACGTAACCAGTCTAAGAAAAAAACAAAGAAAGAAAGAAATTTCAAAAACCCACCTTCATAATAAGAGTCCCCGGGGGGAGCGTTTGAAAGAAGAAAAACTGAATGCTCTTATAAAAAGTTAAGCTACCCATGGGATCATAATTTAATATTAAATAATTTATACACACATTCAGACAAAATCCTTATATAACAGTTCTTCATATTGTAATGATTTTCCAGGCTTGGATCATTGTAAAAGAAAATAATGGAGACTGATACCCAGGTTTTTATGCTCGAATTGGGCAGCCACCCGTCGCTTTAATAAAGCTCTTAAAATTACTCGAAAGCAGTGTGCCCCCAACTGACGTAGTGCACACAGACCATTAAGGCATCTGAAACCAACATAACCGTGGATGAATTGGCTCACCAAAGTCACCACACAGAGTGCTAAGGACGCAGACGGTGAGTCCAGCCATCCACCCCAAAACCCACACCAAATAACTCAAACTACCCAAAATAATCCCAACACACACACACACACACACACACACAAATTTCCCCCTAATAAACACAATACCCCCCTAAACACACAGGAACCCTGCATAGCTTTTACCCAGGGGGCCATGCGGTACCAATGCACGCACCCCCTCCCAAACATCAGCTCCATTGCAATACAATGACATATATGACGACGTATATTTCCTTTTTTAAAGGACTAACAGCACTTATATATAATTGACGAGCAAAACAACAATTTCATTATTGTTACTTTCAGAGCACAGGAACTCAGCAAACAAATGTGTGTAGTTCTTAGATTACAAGCACTTAGACTACAATGCCAACTCCAAAAATGTTGAGATACTGGGTAAAATATAAATAAAAATGGAATTATTTGCAGAATGAAATAATGAACTCATGTTTTATTCACAATATAACATAGAAAACAAATGTTTTCATGTGTCATTTTAAAAAAAGTCATTTTGAATTTGATGAAAGCAACACAACATAAAGGTGACCGGGCGATGTTTATCACTGTGTAGGATCCCCTCTACTTTTTACAACAGTCCTTAACCATTGTGGAACTGAGGAGAACAATGGCTGGACAAGTCTTACTGAGCCCATGCAGTATTTTCCATGACAGAATCATGCCTGATTTTAATGCAGTGCTGCCAGGTGGCCCAAAGATTACAGGCATCCAATAATAATGTTTCGGTCCTGTCCCTTGTGCACAAAGAATTATTAGATTCTCTCAATCTTTTTGATATTATACGTATACTGTAAATGAGGAGATATTCAATGTCTTCTAAAGTTTATGCTGAGGAACATTATTCTGAAATTGTTCCACAGTTTGTCCATTTGTAGTTTTTTTGCAGATTGGTGAACCTCTGCCCATTGTATGTATACCTAGTAATGTTACTAACATATTGCCAATTAACCTTATTAGCAAGAAAATGTCCCTCCAGCTGTATCTTTTAGTACCAATTACTTTTCAGGTCATTTGTTGCCCCGTCCCACCTTTTTTGAGATGTGTTGCTGGCATCAAATTCAAAACGATCTAATATTTCCCATTCAACATTTAGAAATATGTTTTTATGAGATTTGCAAATAATTGCATTCTGTTTTTATTTACATTTTGCACAGTATCCCAATATTTTTGGAATTGGGATTGTAAATAAATGCATATCATTTAGGACAACTCTCTTTTTTTAATTAACAGTAATTTGCCACATACTTCCCAGTTTGGTGGAAATGACCTCTATGCTGATAGGGATTAGGCTAAAAGTGCTCATAATTAAAGAAGCTCCCATATAAGGTTTGACCAATTATTATACATAAGCTTTTGTACAGTTACTGACTCATTTTGACAATTTTGGGGAATGTCAATAGATAGTTACAGTCAAACCCTGTTAGCTCGTCCCGCTGTTATCTCATCTCTTGCCATGAAAGGCTGCAGGACAGATTTCCTTCCATATATTTACCCCCATTACGATAACTCACCAACCTGGACTAATAGGGGTGACCTAACGAGGTTTGAATTGTATATAGAAATATTCACAGTTCAGTATTCTCACATTATAGTGAATGAATATTTGAATGAAGACATGAATGAACTGTTGTATCAGAATCAGAATCAGAAAAACTTTATTGTCCGTAAGGAAATTGCTTATGTAGCGACTGCAACATAGAAACAGTGACAAAAATGAACATACATCTTATACTAATAAAAATACAAAGATAATAAAAATAAAAGTACTAAAGATACAAGGTAAAAATGACAAAAGTCATAACAAGTACAATGGGAACAAAAAAAACTACAAATGTAAACTGTGATTTTTAAATGAAAAGCAGTAAAGTAAGATAAGATAAATAGGACAAATTATAGTAAAAAAAGCAGTAAATTGCAGTGATTGCACTGATTGCATCAAATATCATAATTAACAGAATGCTTATTGTCATTGACACATTGTTACAATTCTTATTTTTTGTCATTGTAGTATCACTATATTTCAATGCATTCTTACACACCTAGTCCTATTATAAAGATTGCCCTTTATCTGAAAAGAACTGTTACCTTCTAATAGCCCCAAAATACATTGCCTGCATTTACATTGTTGTGTTTAGGAGTGAGATGGAGTCCTGGCTGGAGTCAAGCACAGTTTAGTAGTTACTCTCCTCAGACACACTCTTTAAACCTTTCTGTGAAAGTGAACCAGTCAAACCAGTGTGCGTTTGAGAAAGGAAATCACTGCGCTGGACACCTACCCTCTCACCTCTCTCTGACACTATTCTATTCTCTCTCTCTCCCTCTCTCTCCCTCCCCCCGTCTCTCTCTCTCTCACACACACACACAAGCTCTCACTAGCCCACCATTTTCACTGACTCACTAACAAAATTACACACAGCACACAAGCATTCACCTGCTTGCTCTGGGCATCTCCCCCTTTTCTTCCTGTTTGCCCCCTCCCTTTATTTGAAGCTGGGTGGTAACCATGGCAACCGACATCAAGGAGCAATTAGCACAGGGAGAAATGTTTTGTCAGGGAGTATCAGGACATCCCATGTAAGCAAACAGGGACCCCTGTTGTGACCTGGAAAAGGAAATAAATAAATAATTAAATAAATATCCATTTAATAGCCGATAATGCAAGGCAAATAATGCTCTGAGGCATGCATAGAAAGGATGGCGCTTATAAAACGGGGACAACAGGAGATTTGCTGCGCTAAACACTCATATTTAGAGGGGAAATTACAACTGCTGTCAATTTTGAAGCTGCTCAGACCAGACCAAGTGAAGCGACAATTCAGGCAGAATAGTCATGTTCCTAAGCAACAGAGGCCTGTCATATTGACGGCTAATCATCCAAGCAATCCCTCGTTGGACTTTTTAGTCAAACCAAATGCTCTGCAGAGAGATTTGTTTGTTTCTGCCTGCATCTTTCATAACCAGCTTCTGCAACGTTTTCCTCTCTTAAGCTCAGAGCTACAGCATGTCTTTCTATCTCTCTAATGATCAGTTATAATTTCTGCACAAACATCTGCCTTTACTTACAGTCATTTGCTATTTTATCAGAAACACCAATTGTAGAGACTACAGGCTGTAACACACATTGTTCTCAGCACAACCACTGACTTGGTGGCATGGTAGTGTGTGTGGCACTACCACTAGTGTATTAAGCGTAGTAATTTTGCCTGTGAAATATTCCATATTTGTTTATTTGCTTGTTTTTTAGCATTACCGACGTTTATTGGTCTTGTGTTGCCCATGTACTTTTTTAAAATGTGTTGCTCGCATCAAATTTTAAATAAATATATACTTTCCAAAAATATATACAATTTCTCAGTTTCAGCACTTATGTTGTCTTATCATTTAAAAGTTAATTGATCTGTGTTGTAAATCATCACATTCTGTTTTTCCAGAAAAGCTGGTATATTTTTCAAAATGCAATGTGTCCTGTTAATTTATGCGAATCATTATTTAACTGACAAAAGTACAACAAAAAGGTTTTTTTTTCAATACTTTTACTGGCCAACTTAATTGTATTTTGTCAACACATATATTTAGAATGTGATGCCTGCATCATACTCAATACATGTTTGAAAAGTGCCAAGAATATTGAAGTAACACCAGTTTGGAAAAACATTAAGCAGGCTAATTAGCAGGTGAGGTATCATGATTGGGAATGGTATGGCAGAGAATGTAGGTCTTTCAACATCTTTTACAGTGGAAAAATTAGAGACACCAGGGCCTGGTCAGAAATTACTGTTAGATGTGTGTGTGATCTTCAAGCTGCCAGGCAGCACTACATAAGAAACTGTTTTGCTGTTGTGACAAATATAATCACCTGGGCCTGAGAGTACTTCAGAAAACCATTGTAACTTAACACAGTCTGTTGCTGCATCTAAAAACCACATTACAAAAGGAGAAAGCAACATGTCAGCTCTATGCAGAAATGCCAACAAGTCCTTTGGGCACAAACTCATCTCAGAGAGACAGAAAGACTGGAGAACTATGCATTGTGGTTAGATGAGTCATGAGTCACATTTCATTTCAACAGTCCATGGACAGACAAAATTTCCAATGGCAAAACTGCTACATTTAGTATCCTCAGTTCCAAAATGATTAAAGGTTTAATTAAAGGGAAAAGTGACACAATTGTAAACGTACTTTTGTTGAATGTGTGGAGATATCAATTCTAAGTTCTGTAAATCTTTTCTTTGTTCTTTTCTCAATTAAATAAAAAATACATGAAATATCATATCATTAACATATCACAGATTTTTGCCTAGCATTTTGTAAATTATCCCAACTTTTATGGAAATGGTTTTGTATCATTTACAGTGCCTTACAAAATGTTGCTTCACAACCTGGAATTAAAATGGATTGTTTGAGAGTTTGCACCATTTCATTTACAGATCATGCCTACAGCTTTGAAGATGTTTTTTGTGTGTGAAACAAATAACAAATAGGACAAAAAAAAAAACAGTAAAGTCAGTACTTTGTAGAGTCACCTTTTGTGGCAATTCCAGCTACAAGTCGCTTTGGATAAGTCTCTATGAGCTTGCCAAATCTTGCCCCTGGGATTTTTTGCCCATTCCTCAAGGCAAAACTGCTCCAGCTCTTTCATTTTGGATGGTTTTTTGCTTGTGAACAGCAATCTTCAAGTTTAAACGAAGATTCTGAATGGGATTGAGGTCTGTACTTTGACTATTCCAATCCAATACATTTAAATGTTTCCCCTTAAACCACTTGAGTGTTACTTTAGCAGAATGCTATGAGTTATTGTCCTGCTGGAAGGTGAACCTCCATCCCAGTCTCAAATCACAGGCAGACAGACACAAGTTTTGCTAAAGAATGTCCCTGTATTTAGCACCATCAATCTTGACTCAGACCAGTTTCCCAGTCCCTGCTGCTGAAAACCATCCTCACAGCATGATGCTGCCACCACCATGTTTCACTGTGGCGATGGTGTTCTTGAGTGATGGGATATGTTGGGTTTGCCAGACATAGCATTTTCCTTGGTGGCCAAAAAGTACAATTTCAGTCTACAATTTCTATCTGACCTTCCTCCATACATTTGGGGATTTGCCCACATGCCTTTTGGCAAACTCAAAATGTGCCTTTTTTCATGCTAAGTAATGGCTATTTTCTGGCCACTCTTTTTTTCACTCTTTTTTTTCAAGCCCAGCTCTATGGAGTGTACGGCTTATTGTGGTCCTATGGACAGACATTCAAGTCTCTGCTGTGGAACTCTGCAACTTCTTCAGGTTTACCTTTGGTCTCTGTGCTGCCGGTCTGATTAGTGGTCTCCTTGCCTCATTTGTGAGTTTTGGTGGGTGGCCCTCTCTTGGCAGGTTTGTTGTGGTACCATGCTTTTTCCATTTTAAGATGATGGATTTCATGGTGCTCTGGGGATCATCAAAGATTTGGAAATTTTTAATAACCGAACCCTGACCTGTTATTCTCAACAACTTTGTCCCTGACTTGTTTGGAGAGCTCCTTGGTCTTCATGGGGAGATGCCTCAGCCTCTGAGGCCTTTCAGAAACGTTTTTTATACTGAAAGTTGACTTCATTTCACTAATTCTGTGACTTTTGATGATAATTGGTTGCACAAGGACTTTTTAGGGACTTCATGGCAAAGGGGGGTGAATACATATGCACACAGCAATTTTCATTAAAAAAAATTGTAATAGATTTTTCTTAGTTCACTTCAACTATTCTGCGCATATGCATCGCATAACATAAGATTAAGCATCATTTAAGTTGCAGGTTGAATGTAACAAAATAGGTAAAAAATCCCAACTTTTCTGAAAACATAATATGATCAAAGGAGCTCAGACATTTGCATACAACTTAATATGGTAGACATTTTTGAATGAATGTACTTAAGGATGGTGTTAATAGATCAGGAAATCTGTGTATGTACCGGTATTATAGAATATTATGTGGAGGAGATGAAATGTTGTCTTTGTCTAGTTTCAAAGCAATTCTGAATTTCCATAGCTACAGTATACATACAGTACATAAAGCCACATTTGCATGCAAAAAAAAGGTCTAAAGCCACTGCTGAAGATTTAATCAAACTGTTAAATTCACTCAAAAGATTTTAAATAGAAATATTTTTCTCTTTCAATAGCTGCAAACTATATGTTTTGCAGATCAAATCATATTATCTGTTTCTTTTATACAGTGTATGTTGGTGTATGACCTACCTGGTGACTCCAGTGCAAGGCTACGAACAATTATTAGCCTATGCTCCTGGCTTTAATATGACTCATTGTATGTCTTCAGAAGACGTAACTCTGTATCTAAAAAGCCCCAGGCCTCTATAGACCCAAGTACTCTCTCGACCATCCCTCTAGTCTCTCTCCCTTTAGAACAAAGGTGCTATTCAGTGTAGCAGAGCAGGTAAGAGCCCCCAAATGTAGCTCAAGTGGGCTCTGGCCTTCTTAAGTGAATAGCCAATGAGCATTCAAATCTCCCTGTTCATTCTCTCGCTCTCTCTCTCTACCTCTCTCGTGCTTTGCCCCTAAGTCCCCAACCCCCACCCCGGCTTCTCCATTCCATTTTCCAAATGTACCATCGTTGGCAGCTGCTAAAAGCTTGGGCATGGGGTAGGAGGGGATATTAGGGAAAATACTATGGAGAAAACAAAAAAGGAAAAGCTGTCATCCTCAAGATGCTCTGGGCTGAGACAGGTACTGGCAGACTAAAACCTCAGCATTTTCACAAAAAAGCAAGCCCAACCAGAAAATTTGCCCCAATCCACTTAGCACAACTCCAGGTCTCTTTGCACATTTATATATATATAAAAAAAACCTCAGGCTCCCCCTCCATGTTCCAAGCCTGCTATTACAGTAAATTACAACTAAGTCTAGATTCTTCGAACAGGGATAATTGGAAGGCCATTATCCAGCACTCAAAGCCAAACATGGAGCCGTCCTTTCTGCTTTTAATGCCTTCGTTCTCTGCTCTTTTACCTTTATTTTTTGGATTCAGAAAGGGGGAAAAAAGACAAAAACAACAACAAGCTTTCTGTAAAACATACAAAGTGCATAAAAAAGCAGAAGCAGCAGCTCTAGCAGCTCCACTCCATCAAAGCCTGTTAGTTTCATTTAGGCATTTCCAGAACATGCAGCAGAGTCTCATGAGAGAAATGTCAATCAATTGGATTTCCCCCCCACACCTACCTAGATAAAACAGAAGATAAGAATGTGACATTAATGACTAAATTGTCACAACGGGGAGAAACAGAATCTATAATTGCTGAAAGAATTATTTGCAATTTCAAATTTATTTTCGCAGAAAATGTGTGCCTTCCATATGATAACCTCCTTTAAATAAGCAGACGCAATTAAACTAGGGGAAAAATGTTCATAATGGTTGCAAAATCCATGTTTAACGCTGCAGGGTGTACTTAGTGCTATGAATATGTTTGATTATAATAGTGCAAATGGATTCCTGAACAGTTCTCATTATATCTCCAAGGATCGTCAGGGTCTGAGGTCAGATATGTTTCCGAAGCCCTTGCTAGAGTCAGAGCATCAGCAGTATTCATAGCGTACGTCTGTTACCTTGACTTTCCCAATAAGCAACTGAAAATGACAACCATGATCAAAAGGCAGTGAAGGGAGAATCACTGACCTATTGAAGGAAAATGTCACATAGCATGCTGACAAAACGGAAAAGCGATAAGGTATTTACTGATGATAAATTAACCCTTCAAATGGGACAACAGCTCAGCATGTCTTGCCAGAATTTAAAACCCTGTAAAGGTTGTAGTTATGGCTGGTGATAACAAAAGCAATGTGTATGTTTTAAAATAGTTTTTCACTCATAGCTCATGTTGTATATACAGTAGTATAGAGAAGAGAAGGCTTAGAAGGAGTGGAGTGATAGTTGGTGGTTGGCATAGAATATGGAACCTACAGTGAGTGAACTGTGATTATTAAAACATGGTCAAAAACAAAGAAGAAAATACCTCTATGATGATGCTAATTTCTGCAAGCACCACTATGGGATTTTAATAGCAATTTAGCATCATGCTAATGGTATTGTTCATTAACAGTATTTGGGCATTCTAGATTAAACATAAACATTGGTAACAGCTTATTAAAGACATTCCATGTTTTATCTGGAGTTGTAACTGACCTTAACCAATATTTGAACCTGCATGTAGCATTTCTAGAGTGGCTCCTTCAGTAGAGTCCTTGCATAGAGTTGCAGCTGTTTACCATATGAGGATTAGCATATGGTTAGCCTGCCACTCCTATTCACTCCTATAGGCCTAGAGTAAGAATTTCCCCAAGACTGGTCCCACAAAAAGGATTGTTTCCATTGTTCCAAAGTACAGTATGTTGGTAGTTAATTTGACGTGGTAGAAAAAGTAAAAAAACAAAACAAATTATGACTCTAATCTCAAAAAATTACAGACATTCTTAGGCCCTCCCTGAAGTCCTAGAAGACTTTAGGATTTCCCATCTGATGGACACATTTGTTCACCTATGGCTCACATATGATTCACACTGATTCACAATCCAGCATTCTTCATAAGCATCAAAGTAATTAATTCAATAATTATCATTTGTACAGAAAAACATTCAAATTTAAATATATCAAAATATACATTATCAGTGCTACATATTTGACTTGTTTGCAGTTTAGCACAATGGAAAACAAATCAAAAACAAAAATAAAACAAGCTATATGGAGAGGACATTGTGCATTAACAATTTACAGAAATGTGTTATCTGTAGATGACAAGCGCTTATCTTCACTTAGAACAACACATCAGAATGCAACCTGTGCACCACCTGCACCTCCTGCCTAATATAGTGTAGGTGTGTCTAAAGCTCCCAAAACACCTTTGGCTGTGATGAATTGCGTGTTCTGACATCTTTCAGTCAAAATCAGCGTTCACTTTCCCTGTTATTGGAACAGATGGGCCAACTCACACTTTGCAGATGCATCAATGGCTCTTGGGTGCTCATGACTCTGTTGCCAGTTCATGGGCAGACTCATGGGCACATGCAAGGCTAGCCCGTCTGGTCTGATCAGACCAGGCATGAAAGAAACCAACTGAATCTATGACATGTAGTTTTAATATTATGGCTGAATGGTGTACTGCACTAACCTGAGCAAATGGTCTGCAAAAGCCCAGCAGGTCTACACCTGTGCTTCATCCAGATGTAGAAGCTAAGTTATGGCATCTGAAATGCTTGGCCATCTGGGAAAACACCTGATACCAGTGGAAGCTGGCTCTGGCTGCTGATCGAAGACGAGTGTAATGCTTTCTGTGACCTACAGCTAGAACAGACCAAGCCTGGAACAGTGACAGAGATTATATAGCCTATGTTTGAAATTCAGCTGGGGGAAGCTTTTCCTCTTGGGTAATTCAATTTAATCAATTTAATTTCTTTGTGGCAGAATGCAGGAACCATGAGCACACTTTTAGTGATGTTGCTCTGTTAGATGTCAAAGAGAAGTCATCTTTGACCCCAGTAATGTGGTTCATTATTACCGCATGCACTAGTCATTTTTAATTACATTTTTATGATATAGTCTTTGTGTGTTTTAAGCCATAAGCATGTGATCATTATGTTAATTTTTCTCATAATTTTCTATTCCATAACTTAACGTCAAAAGATTAATAATACACTAGATAGAATAATAAGAAATGCATGTTAGGTGACCACATTTCTGAAATGAAAACCAGGGATATGTCTAGTTAAGCAGTAAACATATCAAAATACTATATCAATGTATTAATGTTTTTCAAATTAATACAGTATATTAACAATTATTATATATTATTTTTGTCAAGAAAATTCAATAGGGAGACAGTTCTGGTTTTATGTATTCTGATCAACTGTTGACAAGATTATTACCATCATTAAATTACTTTTAATGATGGTAAAAATTTTAGTCATTTAAGTCTGTATTTTACTGTAGTTACAATATCTCACAAAAGTGAAAACACCAAACATTTTTGTGAATATTTTATTATATATTTTCATGGGACAACACTGAAGATACGTCAGTTTGATACAATGTAAAGTAGTCAGTGTACAGCTTGTATAACAGTGTAAATTTGCTGTCCCCTCAAAATAACTCAACACACAGCCATTAATGTCTTTACATTGTAGTGTCCTATCTTCAGTGTTGTCCCAAGAAAAGATATGATAGAATATTTGCTAAAAAGGTAATATTACTCACTTTTGTGAGATACTGTAACTGTTTTCTTGACATTTTTACACACAAAATCAGTTTAATAACTGGCTTTAACTTTAAGCATCAACGTTATAGTTTATACTATAACTATACTAACTATAGATATTCTACATATACAGTATTTTACCATAATTACAATAAAAAGAAAAAATCATTTGTTTTTTAAAAATATAATCAATTTCTTTGCATTAAAACCAGTAGTGTTAAAATACAGTATATTTGTTGTTTATTTATATGCATTTAACCATAAGAAAAAAAGATTTATCACTACTTTGTAAAGTATTTTAACAGTGAAAACACATTTTTGATGCATGGTGAAGGCCAACTGATAAAACAGGTACTAAGTACATTTGTAAACATTGTAAAATAGTAACTGATCATGGCTGTGGAACACTCAATAAAGAAAATGATCAAACTGCAATGGTTCAATATAGATGATTTAATTATCTGCTTACCTCTTTAATGCACATTAACCCTTGATCATGTATTGTGATCTCTTAGATCAGTAAGGGCAAGTCAGCTAGTGAAGCCCAGAGCTGAAACTAAGCAGGGTGAAATGGCATTTAGTCATTATGTAGCCCACTGCTGGAACTGGTTTCCCATGGAGACCAGGAGTCTCAGTTATAATCGCTGTGTATGCACAAAACAGGACCTAAAAGATGTGTACGTCTTTTTCTACGCAGACATTATGATCTATAGGAACAAACTTGATGGTAGAATGTGCATATATGCACGGAAACTCTGACCCATGTGTGTGAACGTTTTGAAGCAAAAAATGTGAGGTGTGAGCAATTACTTGTGTTAATGAGTCATACACCATACATTTAATTTCACTTATTCAGTCACATATTTTTAATAGTGAATAAATATATAAGTAAAATATATAATCCGACTCAAATCTTAATCTACATTGTTAATCTCTGTGCTGGAGTGATGTGCTGAACTGGGTCCAAAGTTACAAAGACCAACCCCAACGGATCCGCACAATCATGGTACAAATACAGCTACTGACGACCCTGGGGTTCCTCACAATTGGCTGTTACCAGTGAGAATTAGGCATAAAATATAAATAAATAAATATTTTTTATTTGTTCTAAAGCTTATGTAGGAAATACAAGAAGAATATAATTGTGTTTAATTGTATTGTTTAATTGTACATCAAAAGGCAATTTGTAATCAGAGCAGTTGACTGCACTCACATTGCAATAAGGGCGCCATATAAAAAATGTATTTACGTAAATAGAAAACTAAAATCTTTTAATGTTGCCTTTTATGCTTATTTGACCTGTAAAGCACATTAAAGGACCTCTGTGTATGATAATGTGCTATATAAATAAACTTGCCTTCTCCTTTATTAGTTTATAATGATGCATTAAAATGAGGACCAAATTCACACAAAAAATTACATGATCACAATGGCACCTGTCGGGGGCAGCAAGTAAAAAGTCAGTTGTTAAAGTTGATGTCCTGAAAGCAGGAGCGTTGATAAGGGCTTTATTGTGGCTAGAGCAGGTCTTGTGGAATGTTCCTCAGTAGGTAGTACTTACCAAAAGTGACCCAAGGAAAGACAACTACTGAATTGGTGGTTCAAGGGCACCCAAAGTTCACTGCTGCATATAGGGAGTGAAGGCTAGCCAACTTAGTTTGCTCCTAAAGACGAGCTCTTCATGTACAGGATGTTAATGCTGCTCTGATAGAAAGAGGTCAGGACACAGTGCACCACAGTCAGAGCTGTTTCAGCAGCATGAAGGAGATCTACTCATTATTAGGCAGGTGGTCTTTGTGTAATGGCTGACTGTTGTATATGCATCAACTTCAGCACACAGATCAAACAATCCTCAAAATGCTGTGACTGAATTGGACTCAAACGGGCAAACCCCAGAGGCACTTATACCATTTTCATGTGGTTCTTTGGGTCACTGGGTCTATTGGTTTCTTACGTCGTCTCTGTATAATGACTGCAGTCTTCTCGTAACTCCTCTTCCTTCATTACTGTACCATCACTGCACTGCTGCTATAAATTCTCTGAAGTCTTCGTTGACAGTCCTGGTAAAGGCTGGACACTACACTGTACACTGATTCTGAAGGCAGCCCCCTAGCCTGCTCTGCTGTTACCCATGCAGCCTTAGTGTACACTCTGAAAGAGAGCCGGCATGAAAGCAGATGTGCGTTGCAGGCCTGACCTTGGTTGCTATGGGTACTAAGGACGGACTCGTATTCAATCGCCCGCCTGAGTTCCTGCTAATTGCCGTCGTCATGGCAACAAAGCACCTGATGTAATGCTAGGAAAGGGCAATAACCTTACGAGAGTCCATTTATTTATAGGGAGCTATTCTGCACTGTGCCTGTCATGTCCGACTTGGAAACAGACTCAGAAGGTGGAAGTGACATATCTAATACCAGTGATGATCAAAAAAGGGGCACATTTTAAAGTATACATTAGAGTGACACTTTTCCATTGTACTGCTTCAACTCGCATGAAAAGGTTTCTTTAAAAAGGCCCAATTTTCTATAACTAGCACCTTTATATGGCACTGATTCACACCTTCACCATGAACAAGGACCACCCCAGATGCTTTAATGCAGAAAAGATAGAAAAAAGTTATACTTCTAATTCCAAAAGTTTAATTCAAAAGCAAAAAAATAACATAAAAAAAGGCCAGCAAGAGACAAGTGACAAGACTTTTGATCCCAACACATTAAATGGACAGAATCCCAATGTGGCTCAATGCTTAGCTCCTCAGGTTCAACCGCTGAAATCCACACACGGACTGGATTCCCAGGGTTTACATCCTCCGAGCTTTACGAGGGCGGCAGCCATTGTGTGGAACCGGGGTGTTGTCAGTGATTGACACAATCTCCAGTCCTCCCATGCTTAACCCTTTAATGGCAGACTGAACACAGAAAAGAGATGACAAGAACATTAACTTTTACTGCACATGTATTCATAAACCAAATATGTGATAGAGCTGTAAACAAAAATACCAAAAATCATTTTGTGCACAAACATGACTATTTAAAGGAACCTTTAATAAGAAAAAAAAAGATAGACACAACTTTTTTTACAGTTCCACCCATTGCCAGAGTCAGTCAGCCAATAGTCAGGAGTCTGAGGTTTGCTACTTTAGATTTTGTCCTGTAACCATGAGGCTAATGTAGCCAGCGATTGATGGAACTTTATAGATACCAATTTAGTCTTTTTCAAACTGCACAAATATACTGGACAAAATTCAGGCTTCAGAAGGCAATATTTTTTTTCCCACTGTTATTGCAAATAATGTGTCATTCAGTGTCAGAAACTAGTTTAGTTGAAAATACTTAATTACCCAAATTACTTTAAGTTTTCTTTAATTATTAGCTACACTAATCACACCATTAGAAAAATAAAGAACAAATTACGATACAGATGCACATATCAAACGAATGGTCTTCCAGAACACAAGTAAATATTCATAAAGCTGCGAGGAGTCTCTGAATATGTATTATACACTCATAAGCCTTTCCATTAGGACCACCTATGGTACCTCATTTCTACAATGATTGTCAATTTTAACAGCTCCACTGACCTTATAGGTGCACTGGTTAATGACAGTGATCCAGTACCCAAGTAATAAATTCTCATGAGAGTGATTGACTACCCAAGTAATACTTTCTCATTGGTGAATGACAGTTATCCACTACCCAAATAATACCTACCTAAGTAATAAATTCTCATTGGTGAATGAGTGATCCACTACCCAAGTAATACCTTCTCATGACAGTGATCCACTACCCAAGTAATACCTTCTCATGACAGTGATCCACAACCCAAATAATACCTTCTCATAACAGTGATCCACTACCCAAATAATACCTTCTCATAACAGTGATCCACTACCCAAATAATACCTTCTCATAACAGTGATCCACTACCCAAGTAATACCTTCTCATGACAGTGATCCACTACCCAAGTAATACCTTCTCATGACAGTGATCCACTACCCAAGTAATACCTTCCCATGACAGTGATCCACTACCCAAATAATACCTTCTCATAACAGTGATCCACTACCCAAGTAATACCTTCTCATGACAGTGATCCACTACCCAAGTAATACCTTCTCATGACAGTGATCCACTACCCAAGTAATACCTTCCCATGACAGTGATCCACTACCCAAATAATACCTTCTCATAACAGTGATCCACTACCCAAGTAATACCTTCTCATGACAGTGATCCACTACCCAAGTAATACCTTCTCATGACAGTGATC
>JBBIGC010000039.1:240895-250942 GCA_037576955.1 Lepidarchus adonis
CCACTACCCAAGTAATACCTTCTCATGACAGTGATCCACTACCCAAGTAATACCTTCTCATGACAGTGATCCACTACTCAAGTAATACCTTCTCATGACAGTGATCCAATACCCAAGTAATACCTTCTCATGACAGTGATCCACTACTCAAGTAATACCTTCTCATAACAGTGATCCACTACCCAAGTAATACCTTCTCATGACAGTGATCCACTTCCCAAGTAATACCGTCTCATGACAGTGATCCACTACCCAAGTAATACATTCTCACTGATGAATGACAGTAATCCACTAACCAAATATTACCTGTTCATTTGTGAATGTCAGTTATCCCTTACTCGAATAATACAATATCACTGGTGAATAACAGTGATCCACTATCCAAATAATATCTTCTCATTGGTGAATGACAGTGATCCACTACCCAACTAATTCTGGGTCACTGGTAATCATGAAGTTGATAAACTGATTATTTAGATTAATTGTGCTTCTATGAGGGAAAATGTAAAATGTGCCTCCAAGACCATGGTAAACGCTGAAGTAGATTATGACTGTAGATAGAAAGTAGATGCATAATAAAGTTTCCATTGAGTGTATGTGAATATTCTTTCACTTTTATACAACTTCATACTCCATCCTTGCCACATTCTACAAAATAGCTTGCCACTGCCATTCTATCTTAACCTCCTCCGAGGTTCGACTTCATACTTGAAATTAACCGGTACTATAGCTGAAGGACTCACACTGGTTCATGGAATTGTGCATTAGTGTGAATGCATTATGATTCTAAAGCTTCTTGCTTCGTGGGAATAGGCTGGGGTGAGAAAAATAAAATAACAGAGTCCTGTAGGTCTTAAAAGCCTCCAGTAGCCGGCAGCTCTGGAGTGGCTCATTATATTCTCACCCTGCCTTAATGTCCTCCCCCAGCTTACACTCCACTGCATAAAACCCTGCTGTGGGCCACTGGGTCAACGGTCAGCCTCATATTATTGATTGTAAAATTAGCATTCATAAGAACTGCTTTGCCTTACAGGCAAGCATACAAGGTTGAGGAAAAAAAAGAGATAAGAGATGAGCACTGATGTTGGGCCAATGGTAGGATTACGGCAAACAAAACATGATTTGCGTTGACAAAACCACATTAGACAGCAGCACCATTGTGTGGCACACTGATCTGCTGAAGTACATTCAGAAGGAACATTCAAGTCACTGTGGGTAAACTCCTCTAATTTGGAGAAAGATTTTAGTTTTTATTATATGAATTTCAGTAAAAGCAACATACAAACAGTGAGTAAAATAAGTATTCAACATGTCACCAATTTTCTAAGTAAATATATTTCTAAAGGAGCTATTGACATGAAATTCTCACCAGATGTTGTTAACAACCCATCCAGTTCATGCATGCAAAGAAATCAACAAACCATAGACGTCCATACAGTAAGTTATGTCTAATAAAATGGAAGTATTACTAAGCTAAATCTAAATCTATTTAATAGTTTGTGGAAAAGCCTTTGTTGGTGAGGACAGCCCCAAGACACCTCCTGTATGGAGAAACTAGTTGCATACATTTCTCAGGTGTGATTTTGGCCTACTGCTGAAATCTGTAAGAACGTCCCGGGAAGAGGCGTTTGCAATATATGTCTCTCTAAAAATGCTATTATTCACCCCAGAATCAATGAACCCTTCACATACAGGTAAGTCACTTATATGTGGGTACTGAAGCACCCCACATCACACATGCAACTTTTACAACTTTCACTCATAATCTGGATGATCATTTTTATCTTTGGCACAAAAAACTTTGAATGACCATTATTTTTCTTAACAAGGAGAAATGTGACTCATCTGATCACGGCCTTGGTTCCACAGTCTTTAATCTAAGACAAACTGAAGCCCAGAAATCATGTCTGCATTTCTGAGTTGATATATGACAACCTCCTTCAAGTTTTTTTTCTTGAAACAACAACTGCATTACAAATGTAACCCAGGTGGCTAGATTTGTAACAGTAGCATGACGTTTCTTAGCTAGTGCTGTCTGAGGGCTTGAAGGTCACACATATTCTGAAGTGGTTTCTGGCTTTGCCTTTTATATTCTGAGATGTCTCTGAATGATCTGAATCCTTTCACAATATTAACTTCTGTAGATGTTGAAAGACCCAAATTCTCTGCAAATTCCCTTTGAACTGACTAACAATCTTCTCACAAATTGTTGCACAACAGGGTAAGCCACAACCCATTTTTGCGTGCAAAAAAATTGCATTTGATGAACGCTACTTTTATACCAAACCATTATATCTTACCTGGCTCCAATTAGCTTAGTCTTACAAACTGCTGTTTTTTGAATATTCTGTGCACAACTCTTTTGAAGAAGCCAAACTTTGGATATTTATTACGGTGACACAAACAAAAAATCTGAAAATGCTGCTATTTTTCTCATATGAAAGATGGAATTCCCTAAAGCAGACCGGATTGGCAGGTATTTTTTGAGTAGGTGCCATTGAGGTTGTGCATTTTTGCATGCAAACCTTAGATAAATCAGGGCATACGTCTTACAGCTTTTATCCACTGGAATCTATGCCAGCTTAGATTCCTTACCCGCTCCATTTGCTTCATCATCTCTCCTCTTTCTACTTTCTTTACAGTAGGCAGTAGTCTAGACTAGTGCTGGTTACCTTTCTTTTATCAGTTTTTATTCTCTATGCTTGTATTGCTTTTTTATGTATACTTATTCATTTTATCGCCATTGTTTTATGTCCATTTATTATTATTCATATTCTTTTTGCCCGTTTTGTATCTATTGCTTTTCTTTTATGCTTATTTCTTTTATTCTTTTGGTCTGTTTTTATGCTTTTATATTTTTCATTTACCTTGTAAAGCACATTGAATGACCTTGTGTATGATAATGTGCTATATAAATAAACTTGCCTTGCTTTGCCTAATGTAATGAATGAATATCTGAGTGAAATTATCTTCCTTTTAATATCTGCCTGACCCCAATAGCTAGTGCTGCAGCCTTCTTTAGTTGTGGCTCATTTGGATGGGTTAGGTCTCAAAGCCTCTTTGGTTGCCAGGGCATGAGTTTTGGATTATTGTCCTGCTGCATGAGTACACAATTTTTTTTTTTGACTACAGAATTCACCCGGCTGTTCTAGTGGCAGCCATACAAGCCTAAGCAATGTTTCACAGATGGTGGTACATTTTGGTATGGAGGGAAATATGGAACTTTCTATCCCTATTCAGTATATCAATCAAATGGCCCCTTCCTGTCAAAGAGGGCTGTTCTAATGCACATCAAAGAGACAACCCCCAGACTCTCTGACGTCACTTTGTGGTTTAGAAAGAACATCGTGCTCTTTTTAGGCTCTAAATATGCACAATATACAGTCTTATGCAAATGTTTGGGAACTCCTTAACTAATACTAGATTTTGGTGATTATGTCATTGAAAAGATGTAATCACAGATTTTTAGGAAAAAATACACAATATTTTCAGCAAACATTGATGCATAGTTATTTTTATGCCATAAATTGAACAAAAATAAAAATAAAAACATTATTAGGACACTGTGCAAAAGTTTGGGCACCCTACGTAATCAGTAGTTAGTAACACCTCCTCTGGCAGATATCACAGCTTTCAAATGCTTCTTAAAGCTAAAAGTCTTGCTTTGCTGATTGTGGCCAAAGAGTTTTATTTTAACTTCATCAGTCCACAGCACTTAGGCTTCTGTATATGATTTGTCTTTCTGACCAGCATATGAGCAGTTCAGAGTTTTCTTGGTCTTCCAGATCTCCACAGTTCCGCTGAACTGCCATCTCTTAATTACATTTCTCACTGTGGAAACTGCAAACTGACAATGCTTTGCATCATGTAAAAGAATTAGGACACTCTTTGAAAGCCTGTGTGTTTTTGTAACATTATTGGACATATGGATATTTAATCTTAATTTTAACAATACTGGGGAATTCAAGTAAAATACAAATTAACAATTAAAACTGAAAATAGACTTTTTTTTGGGAGAATTACACTTTACAGAAGATTTTGAGGATTAAATCAGGGCACCACCACATTTATTCCTAATTAATATGATTCAAATCACACACAGGTGCATTAGGTGCACATGATTAGAACATCGCTACGCTGTATTTTGAAGGTTTGCCCTATTTAAACATCAGAAGTTTGGTTTGCTACCGACTGTTGAGGTAAGAGGAAAGATCAAAAGAGCTGTCTGATTTTACATTTACATTTTAAAATATCTCAAAAGAATATCAGCCATTCCAAAATAGTCTGTAAAATAGTCTACAAGTGGAAGACTTTCAAAACAACTGCTAACATGCCCAGATCTAGCCGTTCAAGCAAATTCACCCCAACAGCAGACTGCAACATACTAAAAGAAGTCTCCAAAAACCCTAAAATGTCACCACAGGACCTACAGGAGGTTCTTGATACTTTTACAGCTTTAAGTTGCATGGGAGGTCTGCAAGGAGTTCTCCAAGAGAAACATCAAGACCAAACTGAAGTTTTCCAGAGAGAACATGAACAAAGACCAAGACTTCTGGAATCATGTTCTTTGCACAAATGAGTCTATAATTTAGTTATCTGCACACCAGAACAGAGGACATGTCAGGAATACACCAAATACAGCATTCCAGGAAAAGAACCTCATACAACTGTGAAGCATGAAGGTGGAAGTGTCATGGTTTGGGCGTGCTTTGCTGCAGCAGGACCTGGACAGCTCACCATCATAGAATTCCACTATTAAATTCTACCATGGGAACATCAGAGGGTGAATGAGGAACATGTGAGACCATCTGTAAGAATTAAACAGAACTGCAACATGACAGTGACCCAAAACAAAGCAGAAAATCCACCAAGGACTGTAGGCTAAAAACTAAGAAAAGGAGAGTCCTGGAGGGGCAGAGTCAAAGCCCAGATCTTAATCCGATTGAGATGCTGGGTGGTGACTTGAAAAAGGATGGATTCCCCTTCTGAGCCTTGGTTCCTTTCAAGGTTTCTTCTTATAATTAGGGAATTGCCTCTGTCGCCTTTGGCTTATTAGGGGCTTGGACCCGGATTCTATAAACTCTGTAAAGCTGCTTTGTGACAACATCAGTTGAGCTGTATAAATAAAATTGACTTGACTTGAAAAAGCGCAAAAATAAATAAAAGCATTAATAATTCTGCTTTGAGGAATGGGACAAACTTTCATCAGAATAATGTCAGACACTAGTAGATGGCTACGAGAAGCATCTCACTGTCGTTATTTCAGCAAAAAGGAGTTACACTAGCTATTAGGTAGCAGGGTGTCCTAATCACTTTCTGTGATCAAAGTTTTTGTGAAAAGCAAGATTAGACATCAATATGTGAACATTTCTTAATAATATTTAAAAATATTTAATGTGGTGTCCTAACTTTTTCGCACTATGCCTATGTGTATGAATACCTCAATATAAAGTCCTTCCTTTTTGTATTTTTATATTGATTTATATACATGTGCTCTTAATGCAGAGTTGACTGGATCCTCTTATCCAACAAATTTCATTGCTCAGCCTAAACCAACATATGATAAAACTGAACTGAACATTAATTTGTTCTCATTTGATTTTTTTTTTTCACTAGCCTTGAAATTCACATCAGACACGAACAACAGACCCAAGAACAAATTGACTAATAAAAATCTGTAGGAGATTTTTTTTAAAAGAGGCTCAGTCCTGTTGCTTTTCTGAAATAAGGTAAAGAAGACCTGCAACAACTTTAAGATAAAGAGCAAAAATGTGGGTCAAAAAAGGGAAAACTAGATGGCAATTGCATTTTCAGATCTGAAGAAAGCAAACAACATAAAAGTATTACCCAGAGAGTATTGTAAAGTTTAACTTTCCCCATTCCATTTTAAAAGACACAATCCACAATCATAGCCTCACACACCTTTTAAGGTAGAACTACCAAAATATTCTGCATGTTCCAATAATTCTGTCCTTTTTCTTCTTAAGCCCTTTTTACCTCCTAGATTCTCACCTTAACAAATCTCAACAAATGGCAAAAATGTGACATGACAATCTTCGCTTTTTCTGTGTGCATTCTGTCCTGTCTTTAATCCTAAATAATAAACATCATTACTTCTTCCCCATTTCTCAAGCAAGAGCTATCCTATAGGTGATGCAGGTACAGAACTAAGTCTCTCTCCATACCTTATATTAACATTTGTCTTGAGAGATATGATTTTTAATTATATCATACTCTAGTAATCCACTAGGGGAAATTATTCTCTGCATTTGACCCATCTGAGGCAGTGAGAACACACCCAGAGCAGTGGGCAGCCACCCAGGGAGCAGTAGTGGTTTAGGTGCCTTGCACAAGGGCACTTCAGTCTGCTGGCTTCTTCTGGGAATCAACCTCACGAACCTTCAGTCACAAATCCACGTCTCTTACCATTAGACAACGGATGCACATATATCTGGATTCCTTGCATACACAAAGGGGAGGGGGGAGGGGCTTAGATGGATTGCTCACATATCTAAATTACAAGTTTGGCATCAGTCCAACCTAACTTGTTCTGAATCAGACCTGGGTTGTCATTCATAATCATTGCATACACACAAAACAGGACCTAAAAATGTGTATATCTACTTTTACACAAACGCTGTGATCTATAGAAACAAACGAAGTGCGAACATTTTGGACCAAAAAATGTGATGCGTGAGCAACTCCTTGTGCTAGTAAGTCATACAGTACACTGTCATATATGTATAACAGTGAATAAATATATCAGTAAAGTACATAATCTCACTCGCAATCACGCAATCGCAGTACAAATACAGGTACTGATGACCCTGGGGTTCCTGACAACTGGCTCTCACCAGCAGGAATTAGACAACAATGATGTTATAATTAACAGAAACTATTCATTTGTTCTAAAATATTTTTAGGAAATACAAGAAAAATCGAATCTATTGCTCAACTAACTGCTTTCACAAATGTATTTTTTATTTATTAACGTAAATAGAAAACATGTGCATTCTATAAATGTGAAAGTTACTTGTGACGCTGACATGGTCCTGACAAACATGGTTGCACGATGGCCTGGGTTCAACAGTGTGATGGCGTCTTAATCAGGTAATAAAAACATTGTGTCATTTCTAACATGTTCATTTTTCATGTATTGAATGCAGGTGACCGTGGCATTTTACAATGCATTTTCATGCGCTGGCTTCATGCCCCATTTCAAACTCTGAGAGTGCCAAGGAAAATCAGTATTACAATCCTCATGCGCGTGTGTACAAGCTTAAATATGCATGAGGTGATTTGCAACCATGAACAAGGGCATGTAAATCCATGAGTGAACAATTTTCTTTGCATACGTCATTTTCGTCTTTTGGGCACACATACACTTTTAGTTTTGTTTTGTTTTTTTAAGTTCTACACAAAGTTTTGCATGACCCCTGAACTGGTTCATTTCCAAAGTGCTGAATGAAACCTGACGGGACCAGGTTAGATACCACGAAGTGACGAAAATAGTGGTCATTAGATCTTAGATAAATAACAAACAGTACTGTGCAAATTTTTTTGCATCAAAAACACAAGTTTTCATTAGGATAAACGCAATCAAACAATAAAAGCAGTAACAAAATGGAAAAAAGTCTAAATGAGTTGTGTGTAGAGTAGTTGATGTGTTGGGAGCTGTTAGAACAGTGCAGGTTTGGTGATTCCCCCTCAGTGCCTCCAGCCATTGCATGTGTATGTGAAACTCTCTGATTTAACCACTGATTGAGACCAAACCAGGAATTTGATGTTTTACTACAAATATACAAATAATTCCAGTACCGGTCACTGTACTAATTTTATTTGTAGCGATTCTAATATTAGTGATCTGAAAAATAAAGTATAATAAGTAATAAGTGAGGTACATATTACCTCAATGTGTTTAGTTGAGCTTACAAAATGGACAAATGAGTGTAGACATAAGGTAGATATACTCAGTGGCTCATCAGTGAATATACTGTAATTTCTCGCTCTCCATTAAATATTTTTTAAATGATCAAACTACTGACAACTAAAAATTTCAACCCACTGTGCACAACACTGTAAATTCCACAGTGTAAAGTGAAGTTCATACAGAAAGGCAATGAGTCAGTTTCCTAAACCTAAATTAAATCTAAGCCTAGATTTTAAAAAAAGGAAGAAAAAAAAAGAAGAACAACAATTGCTTTATTGCTTCTGCAGTTTACTCCTAGACTAGGCATAACCCAAGTACAGGAATTCAGTAGAAAAGCCTGTTCTCTAGTGTTCACAAGGAGCAGTTTTTGCATTTGCTACTATAATATACTGTAATTGTTGAAACAGGACCTTGTATCTTTTTTTTTGCACAATTGGAAAATTGTCTTTTGCTGTGCCCTAAAATGTTAAAGAACTGACCAATAGAAAGTGGCTAAAAGTCACTTTTACCTTGAATTAATTTATAACGTATGGAAATTTGCCCTCATTATGTACAGCTATCATTTTGGAAAAACAAGTTCATTCTGACAGCAGTTTTATATCCTAATACAAGTATTGGAATATACTTACCAAGCGCCCTGGGCCGAGTCCTTTGACCAGTACACGGACAAATGTCACACCTTTAGCTTGTGCTTTCTGTCCAGAGGAAACAAACACAAAGTAAAGCGCACTTGTTCTATTAAAGGCTAATAAATAACTGAAGCAAAACAAAATTGCAGGGGGTCATTTAGAGAGGGCTCTGTGAAAAATACTGATTTAGTTGATACCGCTTGTGTCCACGCAGCAAATGAATGGCTATAAGAATAAAGTCATGCAGTTATTATCCACAGTGCCACTGTGCGGGGTTCTCATTAACTTCCCCACAGCAAAGGCTGATGAAATTACCAACCCAGCGCAGAGGCAATGTAGAGGGAGGAGGATAAACACGAACCTAAATGTCTGAACAATAGCCGTGCCCCTCGGCCTAATTGTTAGCATACGAGCGAACAAATTCAATGTACAGAAAACTTCTCTAATTATGAAAAGCAAAGGCTGCCTGACGTACTTGTTGTGAAGGAGATAGCAGCAGCAATATGTGGAGAGGCACATCCTCACTCAAGGGGGGAGAGGGGAGGTGGACAAGCATTGCACAACAAGTCTATGATTTTATTGCAGTGCCCGGCTAATTCCGACCATCATCAATAAGGAAAATGTTTAGACTACGCCACATGCAATTTCCTACATCCAAAACACTTAAGCTATAGGAACCAGTATAAAGGTCGGCACCAACTGAGTTTATTACTTCAACTTCGCTAAAAGAGATTGTGCTGCCATCCAGTGGACAGCAGCATGGAGATCAGAAATGTGATTAGATGCTTAAAAGTGAATTAAAGAAGAGATTTTTTATTGAAAGTGACTGTTCCATTTCACTATAACGCTCAAAGCTCATATTCTTTCTTCTTGCCATATGAGGGAGTAGGGCCAAAATTTTAAATGTTGTATTAATTCGTTTGACAAAATATTAATCAAACTCAATACTAATCCCACATATGGGCAATTTAGAGTAGCCAGTCAACCTAAACCACTATGGACAGTTGAACAGTCTTGCTTAACAGGGTTTCCTCCTGCTCCTGAAACAACGCTGACTATGGTGCACTGTGCGTTCTGGCCCCTTTCTATCACCATTAAGATGTTGTACTGCACCAGCTTTTCTGTGGGATCAGACCAAAAGAGGCAGCCTTCACTCCAGTGAGCCTTTGGTGTCCATGACCCTGGTGCGGAGCGTCCTGCTTGGAACACATTTGGTAGGTACTAACCATTGCTTAAAGAACAACACAGAAAACCTGCAGTTTTAGAAATGCTCTGATTCAGTCATCAAGCCATCACAAGCTGACCCTCAGATCTTTATGCTTGACCATTTTTCCTGTTTCCAACAACAAGAACTGTACAGTAATGTTACACCTCCAATTAGAAAATGTCATATGCTCCAATATAACAGTTTAATTTTAGGCTCATCAGAAATGCTCTACAGATGAAATGTAAATAAAATACATGTCAGTTTCATTCATTTTTTGTCCA
>JBBIGC010000039.1:260288-273037 GCA_037576955.1 Lepidarchus adonis
TATATAGACACACTAAATACCACTAGTGTGCAATATGTCCATACATGGAAATTAAGATGCAGAAACAACCTGCCTAATGACACTACCTGATGACAATTTGTAATTGGATGAAAACCAATACGTTTACATACATCTTCCTATTGGCCTACAGCAGTTTGGCTCTGTCTGTCTAGCCTGTTTGTATCCAGTATGTATGGAGAGGTTGGGGAATGGTCATGTAAATAAGAAATGGCCCTTATCATACATTATTATTTTATTCTTTTCTCCTGAAGTCTGTAATGTTTCCCCTATTTAACCAGCCCTTGTTTATTTATATATCACCATTTTCCAACCTCTTTATATCCATTAGAGTTGAACTGCATGTTTCTAACAGTGCGTCTTCAAGATATAAGTAAATGTCCTCTGTTCTGATTCACTGCCTTTTATTATATCTCATTCAAAAAGTGCAAGAACTTCATCATGGATGAACACATCTAAACTTTTGTAAATGTGTTTGGTTTTGTAATGTCATAAAAGCAGTGCAATTAAAGCAGTGTTTTTTCTGTATGTGAGCTGTATGGCCTGAAAAATACTTGGGGTGCGTTTTTACAGTTAACAACAATAGTGAGAACAGTGATATAACAATGATATTGCCCTTTTTAAAAATACCTACATCTTAAACTCCTGTATCATCTTGCCAGAATCCAGTCAGATTTGGTTATCTCCTCATCTGACAGCACACCAATTTTTTGGTCCTAAAAGGTATTTAGAAATGTGTAAAAAATGTGTTAAGTTTTGATGGTGATAAATAAAATGGTCATTCTTATGTGTTAATATTATTCCATGGCTCATAAAATGAAAGGATCCAATCTACAGCAACATACTGTACAACACATTATCGGAGACATTTTTTCCTCCTGCTGAATATTTTTTTACATATAAAATTGCACATTTTTGCACATAAAATTGTAGTTAATTATTAAATCAATTATGCTTAGGCCAATCAAAATACAACAATTATGATGCAGGTACACTAATACATGAGCCGGGAATGTATGATCATTTATGTGAGCATATGACTTGTCTAACACAAATGAAAATGGCGAATGGCAATATTGAATGTATTCGCCTTCCTTACTCCTCATGTGTTGAGTCTGCCCTGGGGGTTGATCACGGTGCAGCAAAAACAGAATAGATTTGTCAGTGCATCTCAATTCTCTGTGTTTAGTGTCTCTGGACAATGAACAAACTTGAGCTTCTACTTTTTTGGCTACTGTCCATGTGATGGAAGATTTCAGAGTAATATGGGGGATGGGGACTTAGAGAAGTAGTCGAGGAGACCTGGTGAGTTAAGGTGACAGTCAGCTGTGACCTCCCTCTGGAGAACGGGGGATCCTATGAAGTGCAGGTGTTGTGTTTGGATTTATCCTCCTCTGGATGACTTCCATATCCCTGCGCTGTGGTTCAGAGATCATCTCCTCTCTCTCCTGAGTCAGATCATGCCAGTCAAACCTGCCACAGAAGCTGTTTAGCTTCTTTGCCAAGGCAGCACAGCTGTGCATGTGTGTTTGGGTTGTCTGGGAGGCCAGCCAGTGTCTTAACATGCCTCTGGCTTTGTCCAGACAGCTTCTCTATTTTATTGTTAAGAATGACCTTGACAGCCTTGCCCAGAAGTGGGAACACCAAAGTGAGTTGGTGACGAGATGTAGCCAATTGTAAAGCAATGGGTCGGTGAAAACATAAAAAAGTACAAAACTACTTTTTTTTCTTACTCATCACACAAATGTATCCATTTTACTACCCTGCCCTCCACAATTATTGGCACCCCTAGTTAAGATTTTTTAAATGCGTTAACACTAAAAATCTGACATTAGTTGATCAGAGTAAATAGGAACTTTTAATTAGCAATAGATTGCTTCCTGTTTCCCTGGGGTATAAATACACGTATGATGTGAAACAGAATCCTATTGCATCCTAAAGACAAGAGAACATGTCGTTCAAGTAAAGCAAATGTGTGTTGATCTTCATAAGTCAAGTAATGGCTGCTAGAAAATACCTTCTGACCTAAATCTGCCTGTTTCAACAGTCAGAGAAAAAATAAAGTTTAAAACAACTGGAACAGTGTCACACCATGAGGAGGACGGTAAGAGAAGAACAAAGCTCATTGTTAGAAAACTGCACCAAAGAGTGGTACCTTGGTGTAACAAAGTCTCCATGACAATCCCAAGAGGCTATTTACAGGCCAACAAGCTGTTGGGGAGACATGGTAGAAAAAAGCCTTTTCTCTCCATACAATCACAAACAAAAATCTGGGTCTGGTGTAAATCCAAGAATGAGTATGCCCATTGTAAACTATAGTGGATGATCTGTGATGCTGTGCGGCTGTTTCTTTTTCACCCTTGTCAGGGTCCCTGGCATTATGATCTCCTTAAAATCAAAATCTGATGGCCTCTGGCAGAAAGCTGAAGTTATCATTGGGTCTTCCAGCAGGATAATGACCATAAAAACATGGCAAACTCCAAAAACATGGCTCAGCAGACAGAAAATCATGCTCTTCCCATGGCTATCTCAGTCTCTACACCTCAACCCAATTAAAACCTGTGGGGTGAGCTGAAGAGGAGAGCGCATAAGAGAGGACCCAGGACTCTGGATGATTTGGGTTTTTTCCACAATTAATAAATGTACTTAATGGTTGGGGTTTCTCTTTTCTCTGTTTTCCTGAATAAATTCAAAATAATTTTCAAAATAAATTTGAAGTCTAAGAAGGGGTGCCAATAATTGTGGAGGGCACTGTAAGATAGTTTGCTTATAATGAAAGCTTATAACTCAAATTAGCAGACCTGTATTGCTAAATTATCAACATTTGGCTTTTTCAGGGATGTTTTTATGCACACAAGTGTATAACATCGGTATATAAGCATATAGCCTTACAATGAAGTGCTTAGTGCAGCGTAGTAAGTAATGTTGCTGCCTTTCACATACCAGATTGAAAGAGACTCCTAACACTACATTCACTTTGATCTGAAATGTGATTTAATTGTAAATCACTGTGGATAATCTGCCAAATGTAAATAAGGCTGGAAAACATATCTAGTTCAAATTTCCCTATAAATAAACCTTTAATAATTCTGTCACAATTAGATTTGATTTTCATTTCTGTTTTAAGAGATGTAATGAGTGGCAGCGTACTAATTATATACACTTTTATTATATCAATAACACTGTATACAGACCATAAGTACTGTCATATGCAAACATTTTGAAATAAATCATCCAGTTATAAGGAAAATTATATATGGTATATATATGGTATATATATGGTATATATATGGTATCGATTTCAAATTACTACCAGTTTTTCCAGGAATGATTGCCCCAGAAAACTTGTCCTGAGACCTAAAAATTTAATGTGAAAAGATGCCTCCAAGAACCCCAGGCTTTCACCACAGGATCTGCAGGTAACTTCCAGTTGTTAGTGTGACAGTGCATATGTCTACAGACAGAAAGAGATCAATTTGACCTGCATGAGAGGCATGTCAGAAAAATCATTGCTTTCCATTTGGTGTTTCAGACAAGCAGAGGTGGACCTTATTTACAGGATAATGCAAATCTACCAAATAATGGATCAAGAAGATGAAAGGAAGGTTTTTCAATCCCACTGAAATACAGTGTGGGGATTTGAAAAGGGGAGTACATAACAAAAAAACCCCAAACATTTTGAACTCAACCAAAAAGTGAGCAAAAATAACAGAGAGTGGAAAATGAAGATACTATTTTTGCTAAAGGGGTCAATACTAGCTTCTGAGACTTTCTCCACAGAAGAATATGAACAAATATTTTAAATATAATATAATATATATATATATATAAAGAGTTGCTATTTTTAGTTTTGTAGTATATCACCTTTATCTGTACACTCTGTATGAAAAAGGGTGAAAGGTTTACCTAAAAAATAAATAATTTTTCATTCTTATTTTTTCATAGGACTGTAGATGGGATGATCCCTGATTGTGGTTTCTACAAACATTACAAATGAAACACCTCCAGAAGGGCTTGGTAAAAGTTTTTTTGTTTTGTATTGAAATCGATACACTCCTATATCAAATTCCTTTATTGTTAGGTATGTGTTTATGCAGTACCAGCATTCTTGAACCTTATCTTTGTCAGAGATATTAATTGCTGTGGAAGAGTGAGCACTATGTGTGTTTGCTGAACAGTCACTTTGACCTGAATCCCATTTCAAATTAAATTCAATGACGGCCTCCACTCATAAAGATGGTAAAGCCCGACAGCTCCATTTATGATTGAGAGTTAAACCAGGGTCTCATAGGTCTTAAGAGCCGTGTAAATGGGGCCGAGAATGTAATAAACGGGTTGTGAGGATGCACCTCTATACGCTTTAGATACCACAAGTGCTGAAATCAGCAGGAACAGATCAGGTGGGGCTTTTGAGAGCCTTCAGCAATTAGCTGACCGACAACCTCCACCCTGTCCACTCTGGCATCCTCACATTGTCTGGCAGTTACGCCATGGATCTGCAATATTGGTGCTGATAGTTCCATAGAGCTCATATTTCCTAAGTGAGTCTAATGCAGCAGTGTTTATTCATTTTAATCTCTCTTACGGACTGATAATTTATAGATACATTTTGTAGAATGTCAGTGGGAGTTTACCCTTATGTTACCCTTGGGTCACTTACTAGTATATTATGGAGGCATTTGCCCATTATCCTGCCAATTAATGCTTCATTATTACAGTAAATAGAACCTTTTCACTGTGTGCAATTTTTTTACTTGATATGGTATGTTTCATCAGTGAAGAATAATAATTAACTCTTCACTGCTGTACATAGATTAATAATTTTTTTCTAAAATATTATTACAGATATTAAATGTATGCTTGAATTTGCAAGCTTTGTTTCAAACACCTATCTTTGTGAATATTCCAGCTTCCAACTTAGATACTTGTCAATGTAAGGGTTTTGGGTGTAGGGAGTTTGCCTGAGGGCAGGATGAAGTTTAACATGGTTTAATAAAAGGTGAAGAAAAAACACAGGATATTCAGACAGTAACACAGCGATAATAATATAAACAGGCAAATAAACAGAGAAATAAACAGGCCATTAAACAGAGACCTGACTGAGCACACAGAACAGATAGATAGATGGATGGATGGATGGATGGATGGATGAATGGATGAATGAATGAATGAATGAATGAATGAATGAATGAATGAATGAATGAATGAATGACATTAACCAAGTACAGGTTGTGTAGATCATGGTGGTCATGTCATTGTCCATTCTAGACAAAGCATGTTTCTGTGTGCCTTGTTCAATCGTAGTTTCTGTAACTGGATCTTTTTTCGTTGTGCAATATTTAAACCTTCAGGCTGGATAAGGCAGAGCCTTCGTGGGTTTTCTATATTGTTATCCAGGCATTTTAGGGTTTTGTGCTGTGAGTGGAGAGCAATCACGATCATGAATCAAACAGACCACATTGCATTTACACATGCAGATCGGACCATGTGTGCAATTACATTTTTCTTACATGTGCTACAGGACACACTTTAAATCCAAGTGTAAACAGCACCGTGTTCAGCATTGCCATGGAGTATTGTAGAGGGAGCCATAAGCCACAAGCCAGCATGTGACATCTGCTTCAATAAATAAATAGCAGCAAGCACTATTACCCGTTATTATCTGCCCACTGGCCCCATAGGGTGGCAGCTCTTTTGTGACTAAAAGAAGTCCATTAAAAAGTCATTACAGTGTTGAGGAAGCGGGATAGGTATGACCCTCTTGGCAAAAGATAGCCAACAGAAATTGCCCCATCCATCATAATTACACCTATTGCTAGGAGTTGTGAAGGTCTATGGGGCTGAGCCCTGTAGTTGACCTGGTGCAAGTTTGGTGGACAAAGAGGAAAAAACTGAAATAAACTCTCACTTGAAGGCAAGGTGGGGTTAGCTGTGCCTGAGTCCAGCTTTGGCAGAAAAGTGTTAAAAATGTTCACAAGGGTTTTTGACTTGGCTTGTTTTGTCCTGTCAAAACTTTCTGCCAGCATCCCTATAGAATTTCTAGTTATGTTTTAACTTTAAGTTCTGATGTTGACATTTGCTTTGAGAGTGACAAGGATGGACAGAATTAGAAATGAGTATATTAGAGGGACATCTCCGGTTGGACGGTTTGGAAACGAAACCAGAGAAGTGAGATTGCGTTGGTTTGGACATGTGGGGAGGAGAGAGGTGGAGTATATTGGGAATAGGATGCTGAGGATGGAGGCTGCCAGATGCGGGCAGTTGATGTGAGAGAGGAAGATGTTGAGGACAGGAAGAAATGGAAACAGAGGATCTGATGTGGCGACCGGGATTAGGAGAAGCAGAAAAGTAGAAGACAATAATGTTAAGTTTCTGGTGGTGCACATTAGGCTATAAAAATATCCCATGTTTCATTTGAAGACTGAATCAAACATTAGCATATGGTGGCCCAAGACTATTTGAACATTTGTGCTGTACTTCAAAGTTCATTGTATCAAGAAACAAATGATCTAACAAAGTGGCATTCATTTAAATCCACTTTCTTTTTCACAAACTATTCTTTCAAATGTCAATTGTTTTGTTTCATATTGTTCTCATTTGAACAATGTCTTTTGCCAGTTTCTAAAAACTTCATGGTTGCATCAATGAACACAAGCTCGACACCACTGTGAGAAAAAACACCTCTGTTCTTCACAGGACCCTTAGTGTAGTCTAAAGACAATTCTTAGGTTGTCATTGGCCATTTTTGGGGTGTTATCTGTATATTGCATCTTTCAGGACTGAAGTTACATATAAGAAGACTGTTCAACAAGTGCTTCTTGACAAAATGTGAGTATGTCACCAATTCACATGCTGTTACTCACAGTATGTGAGCTTACAAATGTGTTATAACTTTTTGTTTCTGGTCCATGCCAGACCAATCACTGAAGACTTCATATACTGTAAAAGCTTGACACAGTGCCTCCCTTTGCATTTGTCAGTGAAAAAGCTCCCTCAGTGGTCAGGGGACTGATATAGTCGTCTGCATTGCACCATGAATCCCTCATGATGCATGGCCTCTTCACCTGCTGCCATCTGTACATCCCCATCACCCACCGCCGTGCCGGCTGAGGGGTGCCAGGGACCCATGGAGACGGTTATTATTAATGATGACCAGTGGACTGCGCTAGAAAAGACGGAGATGAAATAGTGTGTGAAATCCACACCTGTTTTGCGGCAGCAGAGCTGGCGTGGCTTATTCCCCAGGACAAAGCTGCGTTGGGAGGGCAGGTTTTTATTGGTGAACACCGGGAGATGGCAATCTAGGCATCAATCATCAGGCCGACAGCTGGAGAGCACTACTGTGAGAATATGATGGATGAGAACTAAGGCTTTTGCTAGGCTAGGCTAAGGGCCAGTAGCTTGAAATTGGATCACAAGACTTGATACAAAACAGCCTACTTTCTCAAAATAGTTGATCTGCTGTTGGTCTGTTTAGACCACACAACAGTGTTCCATCATTGTACTGTGAAGCCTCTATTGAAGATATTTTCTGTGTTACGCTGTTACAATCAATTTTAAAGGGTATTGAGTAATGCACAGATTATTTTGGGCATTGAAAAGCAAAATAACCATATTTATTCATGTTCACATTGTCTGATGTTCTACCCATATTTCTGCCCAACTCTCATTGAAAACGAAGGTCCTGCGATTAAAAAATGTCCTTTCTGTTAGGATTCACCCAGAATTCGGTTTGATTGACAGTATTTTCCATGGAACAATGATGGTGAATGATGGATGGTCTGAAGAGAGATTTAAATTTTCAATAATATTTTCTTGATATCATTACTCCATTCATCGTGTTAAGGTTTAATCTTGTAATAGATCAAGTTTAATATGATTGACCACAGTTCTAGGTGATCAAAAAACACTTGCACCTCTGCTTCACCAAAGTTCTTCTTTCAATTCCTTAGACTTTACAGATGCCTACATCTGTCACCCCATCTGTCTGTTCTTCCTCAGTACATTCTTTAGAGAATTATTTTTTGATCAAAAAAAGAGTATAATAATCTCATGCCATACAATGGTCTCTCGCTGTCTCAATAATGGAAGGAAATGATGCTTTAATTCTCTCTTCAAATGACTGTGCCATTAACAAAGGTATCATATAATCAGCAATGTGACAGTGTGTATTAATAAAAATAATTGGGAACCCTTTTTTTATACCTAAACCCACATGCGCTTTCAAATGTTAATGCATTTTGCTGGCCAGGGTGATATTACGGGCACTTTATGGATCATTAGGCATCAAAGCACATAATATTTCTAACCTTAAGCTCTGCAATATTGCAATATTTCATACTGGATTCATTTTAATGATGTAAAACTGGAGGGTCTGTGGAGGGGACGACGACTAAATTGAACTTCTCTGAAGCTACAGTGTGTATTGCACTGCATTATTATACATATTGTGATGTGGTGTAGGTAAGGTCATTTTCAAGGGAGGGTTGGGAACAATGGAAAAGTCTTTTGGCTTTGTCATGCAATTTTATTGCAAATGCGCCAGCAAAAAGCTGCGGATCCCTCAGACGTACACTGACCTGCTTCGGCCCTCCCCATACGCTCGCTCCAAGTCCTTGAGAGATCATTTCTTGTGTGAGCTGCTCACATAATTGGCTCCTTCCTGAGTAAATTTACCACAAGGGCAATGTTGGTCTGCAAGAACCATCAGAACATAATCACAGATTTTTCCTTTCTCCTTGTTGCCTCCTGAAATTGCCCATTTTCTTCCGTAATTTTGTTTCGTCTCTTTCCCCCCATTCTTGTATTGATTAGGCTGGCTTTGTGGATCGATAGATTGCTGTAGATCTGAGGGATTGCAGTGCGACTGGGTGGTACATGAGTTCCCCCGCAACCGCTGTTCCGTCAAGCCCTCTTGAAATGCTACATGTTGGCTCAGGGTTATCCAGAATGCATATGAATAACATTACCAGCTCTTACAACATCTGTTCTGCCACAGCTGACCCAATAATGCTGTTTGCATTGTATTTGCTCAACCGCTGTTCAAACAGCCCTGAATGAAGAGGCCCATGGTCTATGTATAACCTTGTGAAAGCAATGAAAGTGCTTTGTAGCAAAAATTAAACATTGTAGAAAGAGGTTTTACTGAACATGACCTAAAATTCCAATCAACCCAACGAGATAAAGAAAACTCTGTAAAAAATAAGCTACATATATTTAATCATTTCAGGCTATATTCATTTTGTAGAACATGGCAATGGTGACCATGTTTTCAGAGACCCATCTGTGTTGAAGTTGAAAGCAGTGGTGGGCTTTACTCAAATGCATACAAGTCTTATGGTATACTACAGCTCTGGAATTTGTGTATTTCCAATAAATTGTCCTTGAAATTAAGCAAACCTGAAATACAGTGTGAAAAAGTGTTCGTCCCGATTTCTTATTTTGTTCCATGTTTGTCACACTTAAATGTTTCAGATCATCAAACAAATTTAAATACTACATGGTCCTGTGTGACAAAGTGATTGTCCCCTAAACCTAATAACTGGTTGGGCCACCCTTAGCAGCAACAACTGCAATCAAGCATTTGTGATAACTAGCAATGAGTCTTTTACAGTGATGTGGAGGAATTTTGTCCCAAACTCATCTTTGGATAATTGTTGTAGTTCAGCCACATTGGAGGGTTTTCCAGCATGAACCGCCTTTTTAAGGTCATGCCAAAACATCTCAATGGGATTCAGGTCAGGACTTTGACTAGGCTACTCCAAAGACTTCATTTTGGGTTTTTTTTTTCAGCCAATCAGAGGTGGACTTGCTGGTGTGTTTTGGATCATTGTCCTGCTATAGAACCCAAGTTCGTTTCAGCTTGAGGTCACGAACAGATGGCCGGACATTCTCCTTCAGGATTTTTTGGTAGACAGCAGAATTCATGGTTCCATTTATCACAGCAAGTCTTCCAGGTCCTGAAGCAGCAAAACAGCTCCAGACCATCACACTACCTCCACCATGTTTTACTGTTGGTATGATGATCTTTTTCTGAAATGCAGTGTTACTTTTGCACCAGATGTAATGAGACACACAGCTGCCAAAAACTTTTGTCTCATCATTCCAAAAAGTATTTTCCCAAAAGTCTTAATCTCAATCATCTCATAATCATCAAGATGTTTTCTGGCAAATTTGAGATGAGCCTTAATGTTCTTTATGCTCAGCAGTGGTTTTCATCTTGGCACTCGGCCATGACCACTGACCTTAACTGAAGCAAGTGAGGTCTGAAGTTCATTGGATGTTGTTGTGGGGTATTTTGTGACCCCTTGGATGAGTCGTCGCTGCTCTCTTGGGGCAATATTGGTCGGCCGGCCACTCCTGGGAAGGTTCACCACTTTTCAATTTTCACCTTTTGTAGATAATGCTCACTGTTGTTCACTGGAGTCGCAGAATGGCTTTAGAAATGGGTTTATAACATTTCTCAGAATGACAGATCTCAATTAGTTTCTTGCTCATTTGTTCCTGAATTTCTTTGGATCTCAGCATGATGTCTAGCTTTTGAGGATCTGTTGGTCTACTTCACTTTGTCAGGCAGCTCTTGTTTAAGTGATATCATGATTAAGAACATGTGTGGTAGTAATCAATCCTGGGTGTGGCTAGAGATATTGAACTCAAGTGTGATGAACCACTGTTAAATTATGTTTTATCAGAGAGGCCAATTACTGTCACACAGGGCCATGTAGGTTTGGATTTTTCTTCTCCCTTGCTAATAAAATCCTTTACTTAAAAAAACACATTTTGTGTTTATTTTTGTTGTCTTTGACTTTTGACTAATATTTACATTTGTTTGATGTTTTGAAAATTTGAAGTGTGACAAACATGGAAAAAATAAGAAATCAGGAAACACTTTTTCACATCACTGTATGTTGGGGCTGCATTCTCCTCAGCGCCCCCACAGACCAGTCCTTGTACTGTATCTGTGTATGTAATAAAGCAGTTAATAAAGATGCCCAAGGTGCCTCCTCTTCCTTTCCCCAATGGCCTCCTCCGTACCTCTTGCTCTTCTTTATTTGGCTGGCCAAAGCATTATCATCTTTGTGTACTATTTTTGTCTCTTTGGTGCATAAGAAGTTGTTCTTTTTGTGTGTGTGTTTTTCTCCCACTTATTCAAGAGCTTCCTTTAAATGTCAGAGCTTGCTTGACTTCATCTGATGCTTGCAACAGCCTAGTCGGACACTCTAAAGCCCTTGCTGAGTGGCAACTTAATGTCACCCCTCCTCGTCTCTTTCTGATGACTGAACTGACACTAGCGCTCAGTGCTGGAGGACATTATGCAAATGATAAACCCCATAACTGAAGTTGAGTGGCATTGCTGGTTTGCACCCCTGCTGATGCTTTTTTGGACATAATCGCATTATTGCAGGGGAAGAGAGTGATCCACGTGAATTCAAATAAGTGATCTATATTTCATGAGATGCATTGTCAGTTGAATTATGAAGAGAGAAGGCTGCTGTGAATGCAGAAAATACAAGCTTTTTTGTTGTTTTGTCCCTTTTTAGTCTCCACAGGACCACTGATTGCTTATTTAAAGACCCTTTATCAGCATACAGTTTGAGTTGTTGTGTATAAACTTTTCTAAACATATCTTTGTCTTTCCAATCTTTATACAAAAAAAACCAGCAAAACAGTCCATTATTCATCCTACATTTTTGTGATGTCACAAAAAGCAACATATTTACAAAGTCAATTCCTAGCTACTCCACTTACATCACTTTAGCTCTGCCAACATCAGTTTTAAAAAAAAATACAAAACATTTACATTTACATTTTTTAAATATAAAACCCCATACATAGATGCAAAAAGAATCTTTATTCTACAAAATGCTGGTGAGCAACTCTATACTCCATCACAGCTCAGAAACGGATGTTTCATTGCAGCATGCAGTAATGGGGAAACAGGCATTTTAGAGTCTGTGAATCACTGGTATTTAATCTTATTTATTTGATGCACCTTGCAGGAATAGAAAATAGTGTCCTTGCAGTTGTGGTTGGGAGGGCATCACAGATGTCCTTCATAAGTGCTGAACGTTATTGTTATGTCTGTGCTTGCTGTGCTGGCACGTTGCTTCAGCATCTACAAGCTCATAGCCATTTTATGAACCTCACACCCAAGAGAAGCCTTGCAGATACTCTTGCCTAGTCTTGGCATGTCCATCAAACACCTGAGTATTCAAACAAACTGAATGAGGATCAGTGTAGAAACAAACATGCCATAAATACTTCAGGAAGGATATCATATGCTGTCATGAATTGTCATGACAGATTATTTTTGTTAACAGTGGGTGTTTTCTGTCAAGTGCACTTTTTAACAAGGTGCAAGTCAACAAAACTCAATGGCCACTGATCTGTAAGGTTGTATGCATTTTGGCATAGACGTAGATCTCATTTTTCAGTAACCTAATGCCGCTTCAGAGTCTCCCATTTCCTCCAAAGAAAATACCAGTATTTTTCTGACCCTCTCCCCTCAGACCTCATCTCAAGCGCCTTATTAAAATGGGGTTTTCTTGGTTGCTTGCTGTTGAAATACCAGTGATTTCATCTGAAACCAATCATAACAACCTCTTTATTTCCTCCTTCAACTACATGAAACACAGTTTTTGACTGAGAGGTTTAAATATATATATACAGGTCCTTCTCAAAAAATTAGCATATTGTGATAAAGTTCATTATTTTCTGCAATGTACTGATAA
>JBBIGC010000039.1:298643-309558 GCA_037576955.1 Lepidarchus adonis
TTATTTATTTACTGGCCCCCTCTGCATCTGGATTCAAATATAAATACCCGTGCTGGGCCCTTGCCAGCACATTACAACACCTTTCAATGTCCCATGTTTGGTGCCCTCTTGCCAAAGTCCAAATGGTCAGTTCTGTGGTGTTCAAGGAGATGAGGCCTTTGAAGATGGTTTTGAATTTGAAGCCCTTATGTCTCAGATGTCGTCTGAGGGTTATGGGGCTGCAGTCAGCACCAGTAATGGCCTTAATTTGGGTCGGGATCGTCCAGTGTCTTGATGGACAGCCAATTGGATCCTCCGGCTCAGTGCTGGTGAAATGTTTCGGGTCTTCCACTTGACTTTTTTGTTCCATAAGCCTCAGGATCATTTAAGAAATTCTAAATCCCAGCTCAGCAGCGATGGAGCTGAGAGACCTGCTTATGCAGTTCAACAACCCGACCACATTTTAATTTTTTTGCCTTTGCCATCAGAACGTCATGACAGTGTGAACCTGACAGAAATTTGGCCTTTTAAAGGCATGTGGTCCTAAGATAAGTCTTAAGCCTGTTTCAGTTTAACCGTCGTTGTCAATAAATTGCATGCTTTGTCAAGTGGTCTTAAACTTTTGATTGGGATTGTATGTCTTAGTGATGATTTGAATTCTGGGTCAGTGTCAATATACAATGTTTTTCTGCTACATGCCTGCTGAAGTAATGAAACTGGCCTGGACAAAAATGATGGTACCCTTAACTTAATATTTTGTTGCATAACCTTTTAAGGCAATCACTGCAACCAAGTGATTCCTGATTTTTTCAATGAGATTTCTACACCTGTCGACAGGTATTTCAGCCCACTCTTCATGAGCAGACTGCTCCAGCTGTCTCAGGTTTGAAGGGTGTCTTCTCCAGACTGCATGTTTCAGCTTCTTCCACAGATGTTAGATAGGATTTATATCAGGGCTCATGGATGGCCCATTCAGAATAGTCCAGTGTCGTTCTTGGGTGTTTTTCATTGTGTTTTGGGACATTATCCTGTGGGAGGACCCATGACTTGCAACTGAGATCAAGTTTTCTGACACTGGGCAGCACATTTTGCTCCAGAATGACTTGATAGTCTCAAGATTTCATTTCACCTTGCACAGATTCAAGACTCCCTGTCCCAGACACTGCAAAGCAGCCCCAAAACATAACTGAACCTCCACCATGTTTCACAGTAGGTACAGTGTTCTTTTCTGGTATGCTTCATTTTTGCATCTATGAACATAGAGCTGATCTGACTTGCCAAAAAGCTCCAGTTATGTCTCATCAGTCCAAAAGACATTCTCTCAAAAGCCTAGTGATTTGTCAATATGCATTGGAGTGTAGGTTGGCTACATTCCAATGGACCATAAACTTCTGAATAATATGTGCAACTGTTGTCACAGGAACATCACGTTGCTTGGATATGGTTTTAGAACATTTACCTTTAACATGCTTGTCTATAATTTTTTTTCTAATCTTTTGAGACAATTCTCTCTTTCGCTGTCAAACAGCACAGTGACTACTTTTCACCCATTAGACAGACTGACTGACTGCAAGCTTAAAGACACCTGCAAATTCTAATTACAAGACAAACCTTAGTTTAACTTGTTCCTCTTGTCAAATTATTTTCAGTCTTTTCTAGGGGTACCATCATTTATGTCCAGGCCCGTTTCATTAGTTTGTTGTTTAGAATAATTCTGTTGAACCACAGTTCAAAAGCAATGTCTGATTTTCATTTATTAATTCCCAGTAAATTGTTATGTTTTATTCTTTTGTCAGTTTCACGTTATTTCATTGACCAATGCGAGTTTTTCTTTCCGTAACAGAAGGCTACAAAAATGTATGTCCATGTGTGTGTGTACATTTGTTGGTTTTCCAAAAATTGGCTGTTTCTGCAGATTAGTTTACAAACACTGACTTTATGGATGGGGAAGTGAAGGTACATTTAACTATTTACATACTTCAGGGTTTTTTGATTCCATAAAATTATTATATGGGGTCTTTTAATTTAATCACAATCACAATATGTAGCCATATAATCTCAATACAAATACTTTGTCCATCAGTTAAGCTCTTTAAAAAAGAAATGGTCATATTGTTAAAAATTAAATAGATAATCGCTGCAAAAACTGAACAGATTTTCATTGTTTTATTTAAGCTAAAAGAGCAAATGTCTGAGAAATCACACATGTGGGAGCAATTTAAGTGATCAGACCAGAAAATCAGAAAATGCCCAGTTCATAACTTATGCTGGCTGATAGAAAAGCACAGCAAATTTGAGTCACTATCATGTATATTGATACTTATTTGAATATTACTATGGTGAGGGCTATGCTAAAACTAAAACTCAGATCCTCGAAAGCCATTGCTTCTACTGCCATTTGCATGATGACCCTCCTTGCATTCAAAAGGACCTGCACATTAAATTCAGCAAAAAACAAATTGTGCATTTACATGTACAGACATGTTATCTCTACAAGATGTGTAATTATTTTCCTTTAGAAAGCCCACACTTTTGCATGAGATATGTATATGCATAGGTAGCTATCTATATCTATGGTGGTCTATGATCTATTACATAGAACTCTGTTCTTTTACATACCTCACTGCGTCCAAATGCATAAACATCATTTCCAACTTGTTTGTTTGGAGCTTAATGTGAAATGTGTTTTATTTATGCATGGAAAACGTAATGCCTGTCTCAAAACTTGAATCCATGAACAGATGGAGGGCAGATGTAATTTCATCAACTAATCCACTGGAAATGATGCATATGCTACACCTGTTTCTGCAACTTGCATTTGTGCTTTTGCTTTCAGGTTGGAAAAGAGAAGGTGTGGATTGTTCAACTTCTAATAAAACAGTTTTTGAGTCCAAAATGAGCAAACAGGCTGTTTTCATACTTGTCATGAATGGGTGAGATTGCTCTTGGGATGAAGTTCAGGTTTGTGTTGGGATAATTTCTTCCAAACTGTTCAACTTCACATTTTTGAGCAAGGTTTTTGCAATTGACCTCTTAGTAATTAATGGCTAGAATATGACAATAGGGTCATTCTTTACTTTCCCTTGATAAACTAGACCCAGACAGTGAGGAACAGCGGTTTTTGGATGTGTGGAATTTGCTTAAGCAGGAACTTATAAACAAAGAGCTGTTTCCACTTTTTAACCACGTAGGATGGCAGAAGACAAGGATTTTTAAAGACACACAGTGCACTTACCAGTATAGAATTTGAAACAGGAGCAAAATGGAGCAAACTCGTTACTCTATGCGCAGGAGATTGCATTGATTCCATTAATGCAAACCTCAGACCATAATTTTCAAGAGTTTGAGAGCTCAGAGTCTTGAAAATAGCTTTCCCACTCAGCCAAACATGTCAAACTCTCAGGGCAAAAGCTGTATGATGAAATAAACTCTGCTCAGTTTCACGCTGTTTGATATATGTAACATATCAGTGTTGATCCCAATATAGTCGATGGTAACTGAATAAGAACTGTTTTAGTTTATGTTCAATCTAACTCTGTTGAATATACTGTGATCAAACTGTGAGCTCCAAATTGAGCTGATTTATGAGTTGACTGTATCATTACACCCCTATTTTCTCAGGAGACTTGGTAGTTAGAGTATCAGTACTTTGAGAATCAAGTACCGTACCGCAACAGAAGGGAAAAGTAAAACCTTAGTCTTGCAGTGTAGAGCAGAGCTTGGTAATGTTTGGGCTCAAGGAGAAAGATACTTTATGGGAACTGACCATGACTAACTTTGAAGAAATAGTGGAAAATGTGTTAAAAACCTTTAAAAATTGTAAAGTGTGGTATCAGAAACAGGTGAAGAATCCTGTCTTTTACAGAACTTTCTCCGAGTTGTGTCCATTGTGTATTGACCCACGTCATCACCATAAACTTCAAAGCCTCCTGCTCTTATCACAGCAGCGGAACTAAAAGGAAAGACTTCCAATGCTTCACAGTACCCATCAGCTGAGTGACTCTGACGTTTCCAAACGGAATTCTCCCTGTCCTCAAAGCATCCGGCCATTTCCTTCTCACCGAAGAAAAAAAACAGCACTGCACAATGCCAGGCTTTGGAGATAAAAGAACATAGATGAATCCTTAGAGAGCTCTCCTGAGTCAGTGTATTATTTTATTAAATGGTCTCCCATCAAGCTACATGTTCCTGATCTGTAGATCACTGGAAAAAAAGTCATTAATCATGTGCACGGCACGGATATTGGAAGCATCAGAAGGACTTGAGAGGAGATTACTGAGGAAAAAGCAGCCATGAAGCTTAGCATATGCTAGGAGAGGCTCTTCATGACAAACTGAGATGGAGGAAGAGATGGTGATTTGAATCTGATTGTGTGGATTTAGTGGTCCCATTTCAAACATCCTGGGCTTCCATGTCTTGGATCTGTACTTCTTTTGAGAAAATATTGTTTCTTATGCTTAATGCAGATGACAACATTCAGGTTATGCATAAATACTGACTGAATTGAACTATACTACAGTCTGTTCAAGAGAGTAGTCACATACGTAACTCAATTTTGTGTATAGTATTAATATATGTCATGATATTGAGATTGAAGAGTCTTCCAAGATGCATCTCAAGTGAACCACGTATACCACAGGGGTGGTATGCTAGCATATGCTAGCAAGCTTAGCATATGCTAGGAGAGGCTCTTCATAACAAACTGAGATAGAGGAATAGATGGTGGTTTGAATCTGATTGTGTGGATTTAGTGGTCCCATTTCAAACATCCTGGGCCTCCATGTCTTGGATCTGTACTTCTTTTGAGAAAATATTGTTTCTTATGCTTAATGCAGATGACAACATTCAGGTTACGCATAAATACTGACTGAATTGAACTATACTACAGTCTGTTCAAAAGAGTAGTCACATACGTAACTCAATTTTGGGTATAGTATTAATATGTGTCATGATATTGAGATTGAAAAGCCTTCCAAGATGCATCTCAAGTGAACCACGTATACCACAGGGGTGTGCTTATAAAGGACCTGGCAATCGACTGCAATTTGGTTTAGGGCAGGCAGCTTAGCGTAATGCTGATCTCATGTTGGAGCGAGCCCACTATTGAGGCTTTTGAGGAAAATTACAGGCCTAAGGATGCTGTCTGAAACCAAGGGCCAGTAAAACACTGTGGCCTCCCCTGTATTACATTAACCGCAGCGCAGCTCATTTGTAAAGTGTCACCCTCTCCCGGCTGTAAACAGAAACATTAAATCTACCAGATCTACTGCACTGGACTCTGCTTTCAGGGGCTCATGGAGTTGCCAGGGAGAGTAGGAGCACAAGTGTGCATGTGTGTGTGTATGTGTGTGTGTTTATGTGTGTGTCTTTTTATTTTCTTTGGCGTGTGGGGCTTGTCTGTCAGCACTGTGTCTGATTTCTCTGTAGGAACAGCTTTCACCGCTGCCCAGGTTTGTTTTTGCTGATAGCAAGAGGCCTCAGTGTAGAACGTCAAGCTGTTTCGCATTCAGTGACGTGAGCCAGAGCTGAGTTGGCCTTGAAAATTTTTAGACAGAAGCTTTACACTAAGTGTGACTAAAAAATAGATACTTTATTGATCCTGAGGCAAATTAAAGAATTCAAATGTGGCAAAAGCAGTGCTATAGCAAAAATAAATTTATACAAGAAGGTGTTTTTAATGATACACAATATGTATATATCGTTTTTCGAAGGTTTGCAAAAGTAGGATCAGACAAAATTCACCAGAGAGATTTAAAAAGCCTCTCTATAATTGGTCTAAAGGTAATGGTGATACCCACAGTACTTACTTTCTACAACCTAACATCTCATTGCTTGAAAAAAAACATCTATAGAACTGGACTGTTTTTAGTGCATATGGTAATTGTAAAGCTTGAGGCTTATATTTGGGCATGACCATACTTTCTTGGGTTTTCTTTAAAAAGACATTTTGTATACTCTAAGTTCTTCACTGTGGAGTTTGAAATCAATCAGACCCTTGGGTCATGTGCTTCACCAAGAAAGGATTGCAGCTGCTCAGGGCTGTTGCTTACTCTCCTGTAAATATTTCGCAGGTGCTTGCTGATAATGTTTTTGGTACGTTTTTCAAAACTCTCAGGACCATATATTGAATAACTGCAGTGAGCATTGATAGAAGTTGCACAAATACCCATGCCCTAGCTGAATAAATTGGGGATGATGGAGTCAGTTTCATTCTTTTTTCATGTTTTCCTTGCAGACACATAGAGAACTGGACAGGACTGCAGATTCTAAAGGATGTTGACATGGAACTGTACACTGGACTACAGCGGCTGTAAGTATAATAACAGCTGTTTTTAATGCATTGTCAGTGTTATATAAGAAAAACTTAATATATCACCATTCTACCAGGCCAGATATTCAATCCTGGGCACTTGAACAAATCAAGTACCAAACCAAGCACTCTCACAGATTCAAATATAAAACCCTACCAATTAAACTGATCAAACATACAACCATAAACACCTTAATTAAACCTGAAACACATTTTACTGACCATATTTTGAGTTAAAACACTTTTAGAGACTCAAATTCCAACCCCTAATGCTCTAATAGACCAAATATAGAATTTAAACATGCTTAAAGACTAAAATAGCAAACATTAAACAATCTAAAATATTGAGCCTGCCCAAGCTTACAGTCAAAGGTCAAGCCCTAAACACTCACCACACCAGACAGAAAATCCTAAAGGCTTTAACACATCAAATACCAAACTCTACACACTAATAACGTTGAAAAGGAGTATTAACACTCTTAACAGACCAAATATCAAGCCCTAAACAGTTTAACAGATCACCTATCAATCCTTAAATCTCTGCTTATTCTGCAGACCCTCTAGAGAGCTCCACCATCCAACCCTTTGACCCCATCCTCACACTTTCCTTAACTTCTGTCAGATCCTCATTTCCTCCTTTTTTCTCTCTTCTTCTTCTCCATGCCCTAAAGACAGTGCAGGCCTTTTCTTTCCTCTTGATCCCTCATCAGGGACACCTAGTGCAGAAGCTTCTGCTACGATTAGCATTTTTCTCATTAACATCATGCTCTTCCCCCTATGCCACTGGTGGGCTCTCCCGGTGCTTCCCACGTTGAGGGCTGCCTCACATCCCCAGGGCATCTTAGTCAATCACTGAGTCCGCTCAAGGTCAGCAACAGCAACTGCTTTTGTTGAGCTCCCTGCTTCACACATTCCTATCTCATTAGATTTCAGACAGGAAGTCTTACCCACACACAAATAATACAGATTCTTTCTGAACTAAAAGAGAGCGTTAGCCTTGAGTTAGGCAGAATAGTCTTACGTTACAGAGCAGCTTAGTTTACATGAGGTGAACCTCTAAGATTGAGGTTGAGTTCTGTTTCAACATTTCAGTAGATGTGTTGATTCTCAGCCTTTCACAATCAATATTTCGATATTTAAGTTATAATAAATTGACAGTCAGGCTAGGGGTATATGTCCTACCTGATGTCTTGAAGATCGAATATTTAGAGTCTGTGTTTCTATCCTCTTTATCTGCCCTCGGAGTCGCTGGGCATGAAAATGGATCAACATGTTGAATTTGCAGAACTGTGGAAATGCACTGTGATAGTTTCTGAGTGGGTGTGCAAGCACGTTCAGAGCAGAATTCAGGTCACATTGGAAACCTATTGGTTTCAACAACTATCAAAAGTGAATAAAGTATATTCCTGTTCAGCTTATTCAAACTTTGCCTCAAACAAACAAAAAAAACACAAACTAAAACAAATACGACAACAACACTGAGAAATAACAATGTCAGTGGAGAGAACTGAAAGGCAGAAAAAGTTTTTTTTGCTTTGCCATGAAAAGGATAAGGCCTTTTAAAAGTAAACAGTTATTCAGTTATTCTGAGCATTAGGTTTTGCTTCCTTTCCAAAAAGAACACTTGACACACTATGGGACGTTATAGAAACCATCCTAATTCTGTAATTACAGGTTACTTGATGGGTATAGTCAGTTATTTGTGGTACCTATCAGATGAAAGGACTACAACAACTGTCACTATCTACCTTTTTAAGGTTTTTTAGACACTTTTCATTCCAGATGTTGAAAGAACTCATCATTGATTGAAAATCATCCAGACAGGCCCTAACGAACTGATCACATTCTCATTTCTGAATGTGTGACTTGGCAGTGACCAGTAACGGAGGAATTGGGGTGCACTAATCAGATAGACAGATGTACATTAAAGACCAGTAAAGGAAAATCAACAAGAATATTTTCTTCACTAAAATAGGTAGAGCTTTTACTCAGATGGTTCCATAGACTATATTACACCAGTTTAATAACTGCATATCATTCATTCATACACTCTTTAGGCAATAATCCTACTGGTGGTATAAAGTTGATTGGACCTGGATCAAATTGATTCAAATAACTGTTTTTCTAATATTATTTTGTTTTTGTTTTTTTTCCATAGGACTATCACAAACTGCAATCTACGTACAATTCAAGCTCGTGCATTTGCACAAAACCCACATCTCCGTTATATGTAAGTATATATAAAATTATTTAATATCTTATTTACCTGCTGAATGTTTTGTTTCACAAAAAACATCATTCTTAATGCAACAGAGATCTTGGTTATTAATTCAAATGCGCTAAAGTTTGTCTGAGAACACTATTTCAATGGAATGTCTACAAGAAACATGAAAACATTCATATAACGTTTTAGTTTCATTGTTGCTGGTTCCTAGTAAGGGTGTAATGGATCACACCAATATTTTGTATCAAAGCTTTGTTACGGGTTTGGTATGATGGTGGAAAAGCAACAACAACAATCAAAAAACAAATGCGGTATTTTATTCAGATCTGATTAACTTAACCAAAAAAAAAACAAAGCACATCTCTTATGTTATAAAAGTACATAATTAATTGAATAATAGAAAATAAAATATCATAAGGAGTGTTTACATTTGAGCCCCAGTGAACTTTCCTGATTTCATTTTTTGCGTGCCCAGTCTCCACCATGAACCAATCGGTGTGTCCTTGCTTTGAAACTCCACCCCTTCCCTGACAGCTCCTCAGATGATGTCATACAGTCACCTGTAGTTCTTTACTACTGCACACAACTCCACTAAAGCAACTTCCTGTCCTTACATTTAAGGCGCATATATATGTCTATATTATATGTCTATAACACTAAGCATTACTGAATTACCTCTTCAGATGATTATAAGGATATTTGTACGAAACAGAGTCAAGGACAGGAAAGCAGTGAGGAGAAATGGTGAGGGAGGTAAGGGGATCTATAGCTGTGCGTTATGATTGTACATTATGATTTAGCTTTACTGTCAGCTAGTTGTAAAAGCTGTATGCACTGATGTATGACTGTTAGCCTTCAATAAGTTCACTGCATTGGGAAAAAGTAGTTAATTTGTTTTATAACGGCTTATAACACACTGTGTTAACAATTGGCAATGCATAATAAACATGATTACAGAGTGTCATCTATTTGAAATGACTGCCAGTCTTACATGTGTTCATAGTTTCTAACAGAAATGATATTCATTGGAGATGTTACCATTTGACTTGCTTTTTATTGGCTGTGTGGTTCATGCCTATGCATGAGCACTCCAAGTGGGCGGTAACGGTCTCCATTACGTGCAAACAGACAGGCTGAGCTGGAGTAGCTCATCAGCATTTAATGAATGGGATAAAAGTCATTAAGAGGCTGCTTTCACTTGAGTCACAAATGGAGCAGATGGACATGCTAATTGTGGAGTCATTAAGGACGTGGATGGGAGCTTCACCGACAGAGCCGATGATTGCTTATGTCTTATTTGAGAGCTTGGCTTTAAAAGGATTGAAATGCCAGGACTGGAGTTGCACAATTAAAGTAGACATATAGTCTCAGTGTCAGGGTCAATGAGCGGTAATTTCAAAGACAAAATGTTTTAATGCAGAAAGTAAGAATCACTGGATTTATTTACTGCATGACTTGTTCACTACATGATGTGTTTAGTAACATGGGAGTAAATGAGTGTTAATAATCTAAACATCAGAGCAACGTTAACCTATTTAACTACAAGGCACAATGGGCGGTTCTCAAGTTTCAGCTCTCACTCTCACTCTACATGGTCTTCTTATTAAGTTTCAGAGTCATCTCAGATTAAATCATAGTAGTTATTGAATACCACAGAGCAGAGGTTGTGCTAGAATTATCGTTATCATTTTGACAAGGTTGTTAATAATCTATTATTACCCTTTTTTTATAACAATATTAATAAAGAATATTTAATAGCATTTAATATTTCATGCATTCATTTTTTTCTAATTTTCTAATAAAAATATATAACAAATTCTGTTCATTTATTTCTCCATTAATCAAATACATAATCTAACAATTCAACAATTGTTTATTTTAGAACAAGCTAATAAACATTGCATTTATAAAAGCATGAAGAGAAAAGATGGACTGCGTGGTCACTTTTTAAGCCAATGCCACAGAAAGCAGATGGATGATTTTTTTGTCCACGCAGTAATTGTGGCGGCCACTGTGAAAATGGAGCCATTGTGCTTAAACAGGCAAATATGAAGGCCGCAATTTTACGAAATGAGAAATTTGCATTTAAAAAGTATGAACAAACCATTTACAGGATGTTGATCCACTGTTTCCTAGCCTGAACTCAAATGTCATTTCTAATCTGCATGGACTTAAACTGGGTGCACACGTGAATCATCACACATGTCTAAGGATATTGCTGCAGAGGCATTAGGACGTGTGTTTTTGCCGCAAATGTCTCATAAGTAAATGGTGCATTATAGGCAGCTTGCACTTTCTCCACATAACGTATATCTTCTAAGTAGTCGGGGCTACTATTTAAAAAATTATTCGGACGACCAGGCGTTTATTAGAGACAGGCGTTTGTTGGAGACAGGCTATTA
>JBBIGC010000039.1:309658-331647 GCA_037576955.1 Lepidarchus adonis
TGCAGCAGTACAGTATTATTAAAGCAATATACCATGAATATATATTATATCATCTTGAACAGGGAGAGGACACTGGCGTGTTGTGTTCACCGCTTCTCCACCAGAATTGATTAAATTTAGTTGATTTAGAACAGCTACAGCAAAGAACAGTCTCTATGTGCTTTGTGACTCTGAAACATTTTTGTGGCTTAATGTATTTTATCTGGTTTTACGGTGGGATTTCGTACCTTTTCATACCTTCTCCTTCGGCTAGCGCGATGCTAAGCTACTCTGCTGTAGACCTCTTGAGCCTTAACAACAATGTCATCACTGTGGATCCTCTGGTTATTTTCACCATTAAACAACTGTCTCCTTCGCCGACGCCCGTATGTCCACAGGAGTTCACGGAGTAAGTTTATCCGACTCCGTGGTCTGCTGGTCGCTCCGGCACACGGCGATTACGTCAACAGAATGCTGTACCTTCTGGGATTTGTAGTTCCGCTGTTGCTACAGTGGCTCCTGTGGCGCTGCAACCGTGATTACCATGATTTGGGAAGTGGATTCCATTCAGGAAGCAAAACGTGGAGTGGATTTTTGTCTCCTCAGACCTTTAAAAAGACATTTGCCAGTGCCCCATCTTAAAATTTGTCTTTTTAATGTTCAATCTCTGGGCAATAAAGCTAGTCTCATTCTCATTTGCTTCTGGCAGCGCGGGGGGTGGAAAAGGGGCGGGGCTAGAGTTTGTTTTGGTTTACGGAAAGCGCAGTGGGTCATTTCAGATCGGCGTTTACAAGAGAATGCGTTTGCCACAGACCGGCTACTATTGGAGACCAGCGTTTATTTCTATTTTTATCTTTCGATCACGGTGTTTAATGGAAACGGGCGACTAAAGGAGACAGGCTATTATTAGAAGATATACGGTACTTTGCCATGCTCAGGTTGACTACCCATGCAGTCGTGTTTTGCTTGTGGCTTCCCTGTGATCATTCAGGGTGATTTCTGCATCACTTTGCACCTTCTGACAAATCGGTTACTCTTTGAAGCTAACAACATTTCACCATCTTCCTTCCTCAACCACATGAAACCCTACTCCCACTGAGCCAGGTGCCCCCTCTTGACCTTGCTGGCCTGCAACATTCGCATCTGCTGGTTGATGACGAATCAATTGTCTTTTATCACTTTGTTTAACAATGTTTACAACATTACCGCCTATTTTAAAGAAACTTCAGACACATTGAGCTGCTGTGACATTTTGCAGTGCTATGGCCTGACATGCCCAGGAGATTACAGACAAGACTAGACAATAACTAACTTATATACACACTTGTCACCAACTGGACAGTGGTGTGACTCACTTAAAGATATGGTAGAACACCCTCAGTGGTTTAATCTGCCAAAGTGATGGATGGTCTTTAGATTTTTTCATCATTGTTAAAATAATCAGTCAATGACGCAACCTGAGCTGCAGATTAATGACTGAGCAAGTTAAAGAGGAAGGAGTTAAAGTAGAAATAGATTGCTAGGGTTGATGTTGATCTGATATTATGACTCCATGTGTTATAGTCTTTGGGAGCAGGTATCAGTTAATTTTTTGTAATTTGGCTTTAAACTGTAATGATTGAATCATCAGTCGCAGAGCCAGTTCATCAGACTTCCAATCAATTCAATAATCAAGCCGTTTTAAACCAGAGCAGCTCTTATGGATCAGTGGTTCAATCGGTTATTTTTTCCCTGCACCGTTTTCAGCCTTGTATCCATCAGTTAACATGCCTCACAAGATTTCAGTTGTCTTAGTATGAGGTTGACAAACAACCTGTCTGGTCCTGTGTTGTAGCTTTGTTGATCCTTCGGTTCCTTCTGTTTTCCTCTTTCGGCTCTTTGCTGAGGAGGTTCAGTCTGGGTGGTTAGACACGATGTCTCCTTCCCCCCTTATATTAAGGCACTATAAATCTAAAGGACCCATTGTCATAAGGGAGGAGAAAAGGTCAGGTCCTGCTGGGAGGCCTGAAGTTCTGTTCATCATTAAGCCTGTCCCAGTCTACGTAATGCTCTATTCTGAAATGTCACTTTAGTAAAATTCGGTCAGTCAGGGCCAATTATGACATGTTTACTCTCACCTGATTGAGCTGGTCTGCTTTGGCATTAGAATGTTCCTTGTGGCAAACAGTTTGACAGACTTTAGATGAACTTTTACAATGTGATGATATCTTGAATGAAAAAACTAACATCTGGCATAGCAAGTTCTGGGGCTGTATGTTACTAGACACTATTGGCACCATGTCTCTTAAGGATGCGAGTGTACACTGTCGACGTTAACGCACATTTAGGGCACCACCTAAAAATGAGTAAATTTGAATTTCTTATTATTTTTGGGGTTTTATTCTTATTTTTCTTGTTTATTATACATTACTTTTATCTCTGCACTATATATGTAATGGCCTGATTTGTTATTGCTTTACTAATTTATTTATTTTGTTATTGTTATTTTGATTATTCTGATTATTTAGATTTTTTATGTTTACATTTTCCTTATAAATTTCCTCTGGGATCAATAACGTTTTCTGATTCTGGTGATGATGGTGATGATGATAATGATAATGCTGATGGTGATGATGATTATTATGGTGATGGTGATGATGGTGATGGTGATGGTGATGGTGATTATGATGGTGATGGTGGTGATGGTGATGGTGATGGTGATGATGATGGTGATGATGATGATGGTGGTGATGATTATGATGGTGATGGTGGTGATGATGATTATGGTGATGATGATAATGATGATGATGGTGGTGATGATGATTATGGTGATGATGATAATGATGGTGATGGTGATTATGATTGTGATGGTGATGATGATGATGATGATGATGGTGGTGATGATTATGATGGTGATTATGGTGATGATGATAATGATGATAATGATGATGATGATGAATTTAAATGTTTTGGTAAGCGTAACCTTTGTGAAAACATGAAACACTGAAAAGGTTTTAATGAAAACCATTAAAGTTTTACAGTTTTAAAGTTTACAGCTTGTGTCTTTAGAGAGGTGCAATTTCTAATATAATCATTTTATATCTTATGTTCTCATAAGACTCTCATATAATCATCTTTAAATTGATTTTTTTTTTTTTTTTTTACAAATGCCACACCTGCAGGGAGACATGATTTAGGCTTTTATTTCTTGTTTACAACTAATCAATACTCACCCACTCTTGTCTGCAAATCCATTTCCAGAATTTTTTTCAACATGCCCAAACCCCAAACAGCTTTTCACAGGTAGCATGGCTGCATTAGCATAGTTACTTGAGGACTAAACTGAAGTATGATGTTTACTTTAACCCTGTCTTGGCTGATTGACTGCATCTAGGGTAATGGGACAGTAGTGTACACTGGATATTTCAACCAACTTTTATTTTAAGGATGAATATTGTGGCTGTTGTCTGCAGCGTCTGCTTCAGCCCCAACTCTTAAAGTAAAGTGCAGGTGCCTGGATTGCTCATGCTGGTTTGTGGTTTGTGGTCATGCGTTATTTATCACGTGCTAACGTATTACAGAAAACGTGTTCATTTTAGACCAGATTTCATAAATTAATAAAACTCAAAAGACAAATACTGTGTAAAAAATGTTACGCACTGAAATGATACTATTGCAGTTGCTTATATCAAAATACCACTGTAAATTGTTATCATTTCTATGATGCTGTGAGCTATTTGTTTTATGTAAATAGTAACATTAGTATTTTTTATGTTATTGTTTATTGCACCACAAAGTTACACACAGTACTGTACAACCTGAAGGCTGAAGACATTTTATTTTGCTGAAACGAGCCATTAATCTATTCCCATCCTTACCACCTAATTTGCATTGAAGGAAGAGACTTAGATAAACCTCTTGTTTTAGGTCACTTGAATTTCTGATGGACTCCAGACTCGTGGGAGGATCTGTCTGTTGTTCAATAAGATTACAATGGAAGCAAAACATCTTCAGTGTATCTAATTTAGATCCATAGTCCAGAGTCATTTAATCACTCATTTTTTGTACCCTTGAAATTGGAACAAGCAAAGAAATGTGCAGAGTTGTGCATTTCACTAAGGGGTTTAAAGACTATGCTACTCAGATTAAAAGCGTATAATTTCATTTTTTATGAAATTAAAACCACTGAGGCCCCCATCCATTCAGCTACGTACTGTTACAGAGCATGACCCAGGCTCACAAAGAGGAAGAGAGCATGGGTGTTCTGGGTCTTCTCCAAAGATCCCAATGTGTTGTGACATGCAGCCTGTGTTTAGCCACTGCAGGGTGATGGGCTAATAGCTGCAGCTGCTCATCGGAGCAGGATACAGTGACCGCTCTCCCACAGGACGCTGTGTCTACCAGTGCGACACCATGCTCGGATCAATAGTGACTCTTACGAGTGTTACACCCTCTCACTGAACCTTGCAGGAGGGTCTGAGGACATGCCGTATTCCCTTGTAGCTGATAAACACTAAGACGTCTGCTCAAGGGGGAATCTCCAATGAGATTCGCCTCTCTCTCCCTGACATATCAAGCCGATACTTATTTCCCCCCCATCCCCACCCCCAACCGAAAGCTTTCTGCACAAATTTCTGCCAAAAGAACAGCGACTCTTGCGAGTGAGCCAGACGAGTATTTGACAGACGAGTCAATCCCTCCAGATCTCTTTCTGCCAGTGGCGGTGTTGGGTGAAATAACAATGCGCCGTTTGATGGTCTAGATGAGACGAGGGCGGGCTGTTCTGTCTCTGCTTCCTTTCTCCACTCTTTGACAGGCAGCCGCACCTGACACACCATGTACACAGCTAGGAGGGAGCTCTGGCGAGACAGCCGCCGCCCAACCCCCCATCCCAATCTTTCCCAGCCTATTTGTTGAAGATAGGTTCACCCCAATCTGCGTGGACCCTGGGGAGCTGCAAGTGGGGATGTCTTCCATTCACACCTAGTCCAGACTCCACTGGGACCGGCCTCGTTCCCTTCTACTTGGACGATGGCTGATCAATTTGGGTTCCTTGCTGTCAGTAGCAGACGCCTATATTTCACTCCCCAGTTTTTGTCCTAGTTTGGTAGTAACCGGTTCTCCAGCCTCGTGTATCTGTCATCAGATAGATACTGAAGTCGAACATTTTCTGCTACCACTGCACCAATAGTAAGACAGGCATTGTTGTCAATCGTGCATAAAATAACTCAGTTTTCTCGGGAAAAAAAACCTCATTTGGTTCTCAGCTTTGGAGGGCTCATGTGTGACCTGGGATTTAGATCTGAGTCCACAGTAATGCTGTCCAGGGACCTTGTTTCTTTATCTGCTCCATTGTGTTCTGGTGTTTTAAGAAAGTTGTTGGTTTAATTCATTTATGGGGCCAGAGTCATGCTGCAGATTGTTCTTTGTAATCATACCCTCTCACTGTGTTCCACTGAAGATTTCATTTTCCACTAAAGCGCCACAATTTCCTTCTTCTCCTGGAGCCTTTTCTTCTGCATGTTGACTTCAACTGTGAGAGCTACTTTTTGGTCACTTACCCAGAAGTCAGTTTCCACATTAAAGCCACAATCAAGCATTTCAGACCAAAGCAGAAATTGCTCTGGTGCCGAATGTAGAAGTGGTTGCTGTTCCCCAGATTTAAATGTAAAGGATAAAATGTGAGCAAAAGAAACTTGTCATGTAACAAACAGGGTTTTCTGTGACTTGGTTATTCTTTGACTGATTACATGAAAAATATTACTGATTTGGCTTTCAACAGTACTATAAATGTGCTTCACATTCATAGTAAATGTAGAGTTTTATTATAATTTTTTAGTCTTTGTCAACCTGTGGTGCCTCACATTTGCCTTTCTCAGAGCGAAATGGTTTCTCCCATTCAAAAGAAGATGCTTAGCATACATACCCATGGCCATTCTGCACATCCTGTAATTAAATGATTTCTGCTAATGATCTAATTAAAAGCGGAGGAAGTTTGAGAGGAGAGTTAAATACCTTGTGCTGGGTAACATCAGAGGATACGCAGAGACTGACATGTACTCAGGTCTGCAAAGCTTGCGGCAACTCTGATGAGCTCTTCGTTTGCCGTTTTATTCAGCATGGTGGAGCTGGTGCCAGAGACTCAGAGGAGGCAGATCTTTGCCCTGTGTGAAATCACAAGCACATGCTGCACTTACACTGGCAGCTTCCTGCATCCTCTTCCCAAGAGAGATCTTTTCTTAGGCCCAGAACCGTAATCAAGAGCTCAGTCTGAACATAAAATAACACAACACTTAATAGGGTGTGAAATTTTTCTCCATCGACAAAGAAGCAATGATTTAGATCTTCACAGAACGTGCTCCGCTCAGAGTGGTTGAGATCTTTTCCAGTTTGCCATTACATGGATCATTGGTCTTATGGTTACAGCATTAGCTCCCCCCCCCGACTCATGCTTTGGCACTTTCGTTCCATCCTGAGAGGACGTGAGAATCAAGAGCAGGATCTCTTCGGTCACGGTAGACCTCCTGTTTGAGTTTCGCAACGGGTGCGATGCTTTTCTCTCCAAAGCGCACCAGCATTCTGCCAGTTCCCACTGCCATCTGCCCTCCTCTTTCAGCTCATCAGAACAGCTCAAGATGGCAGGCCCAGGTGCCAGGGCATGGCAGCCCGGCAGATGACAGCTTCGAGCTGCTCCTAGGTGCTGGCCTTCTGCCAGGCTGAGCCTGCGGTGACAGCTTTCCGTTCATTACTGCCCTCTCACGCCACTGTCGCTTGCGAGGCTCGCAGGTGTCAATCTCAACGAGCTTTGTTCTCGCAATCAATGCCTTTGAAGGTGGAGAGTCAAAAAGTTTGGCATCGAAATAGGAATTCAGCAGCACAACTAGGACCCTTGCAAGTCAGAGATCGTAGAGGTTGGGGAAGTGGCTGATGAGAGGTTGGACTAACCTGTAGGTTTAATGTGGAGGAAGAAGCAGAGAGAGGGCCTCACTTGCTGGGCGAGACCAGCTGGAGTAACAGGAACCCAGGTGATCCTTCATTTGCTGAGCCTTTGAAGGTAGCAGATCTTTCATGTCTCAAGTGTTTTTATTCCATGTCCCTCCCCTAGGGTTCCTTTTACCCCCATCATGCCATCCCCACCTTTTTAAAACTCTCCTGCTAGGATTATATCTTGAAGCGTGATGCCCAGACTCCAGAAGTAATCACTCGTAGTCGTTTCGCAATCACCGAAAACCAGTTCCATCAAAGCCAGGCAATTGAGGAAGGGACATTTGAATAGTGATTTGCAATACTGACATGCCCATTGTGAAATGCTTCATGTTTCACAGCAGAAAGAGAAACGTTTGCGTGTCATATGTGTTCATTTATCACAGAGACACTCAGACAGCTCAGGCTGCATGGTTGTTATGCTATAACAGGTAATTTCATGAACTTATCCTACGCACATCATGTATGATATTGACTTTAGGTTCCAGGATTTGACAAGAATTAACAAACAGTCTACAGAATCAACAGGGAACAAGGCTCTTTGAGATCTTTGCTGGATACTATTGTACTACACTTGAGTCTGTTGTCCTCTCGCATTCTGGTTCCATATGTAATTAATATACACTTGTTGACAGATTTAGTTCGCAGAGTCCTTTTGTGTCTACGGAAATCTTTCATCTTCCTCATCTGTGAGGAATTTGTTCTCTGCAATCTTTTGAGACTGTTGTTATTTGCCTTATGTTATTACAGAGCCGTGTTCCATCATTTGTGTAATTGAGATGATTTTATTGAAGCTTTCCAGTTGCAGTTTACCAGGTTTTTTAGAGGTTAAGATTAGTTGTCACTTTTGCCCTTTGCCAGACGCTTGATTATCTGCTGCTGTTGTTTTATGGTATATATTTAGTCTTCAGCATTAACTGGCAACGGAAAAGGAGATGGCAAGGCACTACAGGAGATGGAGAAAAAAATAAAAGAGAAGCAGAGTAACTGAGAGCACACTGTTTGTCCCCGAGATGCACCTTAAAATAGGAAAACTGCTCTTAATAAACCATCAGTGCAGATTAGCCTGTGCTGTACATCAAAATAGCATCTTTTCCTCTCCTTCCTTGGGACACGATGGCAAACCTTTTAGGACTTTCAGTCCTGTTTTTAAATTCAAAGCAGGTATCTGCAGCCATGAATAATAGACAGCTGTATGACTCAACCTCAGCGCATTGAGAGGCAGAGGAGCATCAGCGGAGTGGGTGGTGCGATGCATCTGTGGCGAGGCGGCTTTTAAAAGTTAGCTTTAGCCAAAGAAATCTCCCAGCGGAGCTCCACCTCAGCCCTTGAACCAGGGCTAGGCAATTAAGCTTCTGTTTTGTGTTTTCCTTCACTGAGGTTATCCGGTAGCATTTTTTCTCCTAATGGCAAACAGAAAATATTCAGTCAATCATGTAGTGTGGGCAGTTTAACGTTGGGCTGACTCACCACACAGTCACACACATCTGAGGCATTGGTTTTGAGAGGTTTGTAGGCTGATTTGAAATGTTTCAGAGGAGATTTTGGCTTGCTAATTGTATTTGAATAGCAAAAAGATGCTTTTAGGCTTGCTGGGAGGGGTGCAGGGGCCTGAATGGCCATTCAAAATATTTTCTTGAAGGACTGGGATCAAAGGGAGCTTTTCAAGTGAATTGGGGAAAAATTATTTCAAGCACCTAAGCACTTTCGAACCACTAAAATGATTGAGCTCCCAGAACCGTAAATGAGTAGGTAATAACCTGTTATTTGTAGGTTTGTCACTAATAACATTTTAGTTACTGTATACTTGTGTAAGTGCAAGAAGAATAACCTTAAAACAGTTTTTTTTAATTAAACATAAGCTTAATTGGAGATTTGCATTTTTGAAAAGAGAATAACTTAATCAACAGATAATTAAATCTATTGTAGGGTGAAAATCCTGCCATATGCCCTACAGTAGCATTACTCTTGCATCAGACATGGCAGCAATATTGACATTTCAATCCAGCAGTCGTCTCAGTCAGTCATTTGCTCACTTGTGTGTGTTTCAGAAATCAACCATGGAATTAAACTTAATCAGAATTCTGTATCTCAAGCACATTTATACTAGACCTTAATCTTGTGGCTTTAGCACATTTATAATAGATAGTCATCCCATGACTGATACACATTTAACAGTGATCCTAATCCTGCATGCCAAATACATTTACAGCAATTGGAAATTCATGGCTCAATCACATGGAACAGTGACTGGAATCCAATTGTTCAAGCACATTTAGCAATTGATTAAAATTTTGTGGCTAACGTGCATTTATTCTTGATTGAAATATTGTGCCTCAGACATATGTAACAGTGATGGGAATTTCATGGCCCAAGTCAATTTAAACTAGATGGTAAAGCTCCTTTAATTTTGTTATCTATATGTTTTTTAACATTGAGCAGTATATTCTCTCAAGGAAACAAAATAGCAACAACAACAACAACAACAACAACAACAAGAATTTTTTTAGGTTGATTTAGGTTCATAACTTTGACCTCACTGTACTGTATGTGTACACTATATGTGCCAATAGTTTATAATAACACTGTATTAAAAGCTAATGTCAAATAATCTGTATTCTTTACAGTTGCAAACCATATACAGTGTGTATATGGTGTGTATATGAGAGTGTGTACTGTATATATCTATAATGTGCAAGAGAACAGGCATTAAAAATTGGTAGGCAGTTAAAAGAGACAGTAGTAGCCGTGCAGATACTATTACAGAGCAATATAGCATTAGGTTGCTGTAATTTTACAGCCTCCGCAGATCTTAATGTTCCAACAAAAGGCTCTCCATTCTTTTCCTCTCTATTTGGCATGCAGATGCGGGGGCAGTGATTGTCCTTAACAGGGATCAAAGGGACTCTTAGGTAACACTTTGTTCTAAGACCTTGTTAGTATGCTTGGGTGAATAAATAATTATTAAGCACCGTTAGAGCTCACCACATCTGACATCTATTTATTTATCCAATAGCAGTTAAATAATGCACCTCATGATGAAGAGGTGGACCCTCATTTATCAGGCCGATGTGAAATGACGTGATCAGTTTTTCACTACATTATTTTCTTTAAAAGGAAGGAGCGTAGGGTTTTCTCCTTCTTTGTTATGGCTGATATTGTTAGCTGTTGTTCATATTCTACTGTGTATTTGTTCACATGCATTTGACCACATGTGTAAGTAAACATAATCTGGTGAGCTCAGTAGTCATGGATTATTACTGGACTGTTGAACTGTAGCAGATCCCCATTAAGATCCCAATTGAGATCAATGTAATGCTTGTTTTGTGCTCAGATTTAATCCTACTATACAACGTTCTGTCAATTTGCAGACATTTGCTGCAAGTAATTTTTTGAATTGCTTAGTTTTGTCATGTTCTTTTTAGCAAAGTGTCGCTGTTTCACGTCTAGAGCCCAGTCAATATGCACTATATCACACAGGGACATTCAATAATGATTCATTCTTATAATTAGCATTGAATCAAGTGACATTACTGGCCTTGTCGTTAAGCTGTGAGTAAAGAGCAGTATTGAAGATGTGCCCGTCTTGACTCCAGAGTCAGTAAAACGAATGGCCGTCTTCATACCAATAGCAAATTGGCCTGTGATCAAAGTCTTACTGTAGTGCGTGTGACTGATGGTTCCTAGTCTTCTGCTACATACCAGCGATCTGTAATGAGGCAGTGATTGCAAGATGAAACCATATTCTTAAGATTTCTTGGCTTTTCAAACTGTATATTAAAGCTGTTTTTGCGAATGTTTCCATGAAGCAAATTATCCCGCACTCAGTCTGTACTGCAGTTACTATTAAAATGACTTATTTAACATACATTCATGGTTAATAAATCCTTTACAAATTGGTTCTCTCGATGTTAATGGCAATATTACAGCGAAGCAATGGGATTTCTGCTGTTCCCTTTGACTCTCAATTACTAAATATGTCTCAGTTGGGAATTCAGCAGCAAGGGAAACAGGTTGTTACCACTGAGACTCCAACTTCTGTGGCCCAATTATCCCATCATCCCTCTGCTTCACTCTCAGTTTTTCAATTTCAGTATTCAATGGACCCTAAAGTTTGGGATGGCTGTTCACATCAGATGCCACATGAAATAATTTGCCAATTTATTACATTCCACCCACATTTATTTATAAATTTATTTATTTATTCATTTATTGTGACCTTTTTTGCTTTACAGTGGTGAGGGGTGACCTTTTTAAAGAGCAACTCATATAATATGCAGTGGTTTGCACAAATGAACCAAACAGGAGACAAGACTGGAAATTTATTCATATGTTTCGTACTGCTCGGAATAGTGGAATTCTTTAAATACCATTGAGGCTCATATCTCTCGCCTATGAATAGTCTGAGATTTTATTCTAGGTATTTGAGATGGATTACTTACACCTGAGAAGGTGTTTATTGATGAGGTCTGTGAAGTTTTACAGGGCTGATAAATCATAATCTAGGCTGAATTATATTCTTTACCTGACTGAACCCAGAAAACACTCAGTTCTGTTACAGTCGCACTCATGTTAATGGAATAACTACATTTTCTAGTGGACATAGCCGTGTAATGTGTTGAATTAGTGAATGTGTATTGTAATGTAGTGTTGACAATCTGTTATCTGTGGGGGCAATTCCACACTTTAAACTGAACCAACTGGTCTGTCCAACGCATTCCATACAAATTTCCCATCAATAATGGGATTAATGCAGTGTAATGCTAAAGAAAAAGAGCAGTGTCAGTGTCTGCTTACAGATCCCTGGCTAGTATTGTGCTGAGTGATGGAGGGAACAAGGAAGAGCAAGAAAAAGCAAAGTCAATTGTGCTGTCTTGGACTCCCAATCATGGCTAGCTATGGTATCACTGAACTCGCAATCTACAGCTGAAGTGGCCAGCACTTAGACAGTTGCACCGCTTAGGAGCCCAAGGCAAATTTAATGTTTTATTTTTTCCCCAATTCATCGAACATAGCAAATAAATAGAGCACTAAATAAATAAACATTTTAGCAGTTTAGCCCCACCCATTCATGTTGAAGTTCTAAGGAGAGTTTAATCCCAATGCCATTCTTTTGAATGGGTTGAATACAGGACAGCCAATCAGAGAAAATGTTAATTTTTATATTTATCAATATTAAAGGCACAGAATGAAAAACAGCCTGTATAATTCTAAGGTTAAAAAATGAATGAACAAGAATGAATTCTGATGAGCTATTAATTATATTATATTATATTATATTATATTATATTATATTATATTATATTATATTATATTATATTATATAAACCGACACAGACATCACAGCGAAAATATAAAAGTAGAGACAATTTAGGCTATTTAAAAACACATAAAACAGAAGAGAAACAAAAGAGAAATTGGCCAAAATAAATGTTGTTGGACCATGTGAACAACACAAATTCATTAAAATACCCAGTAACTCTCAGCTGAAGTTGTGTTTGGTCACACTGTGGTTAGAGGATTCTTTTCCATATTGTATTTGTGTCTTCGGTGACATAAGTATAGCAGGCGCCATTACTGCCATACCATTTAACAAATTTGTGCAGAAAACAGAAGAAAACAGACCAATTAAAACACAGTATATCAGGTATGTATGAGATGAGTAGCTCTGCTAAGGAATGTGGGTTTATGAGGATGTGTTACATTTCGTGACTTTGAGACTGGAAGTGTCATTGTAATCTCTCAGTAATTTGTCAGCGCTCACGTATGAGGGTCCCTCGCTAATGAACTGTTCTTGATTCACATCTGCGTTTCAAGGCACTGCTTCATTAACTTTATTAATACAAGCTTAGGCATCATCTGATACGGTCATATATTTAGAAAATATTGTGATATTGCATTTTATCAACACAGCCCAGCACTATCCTCTGGTAAAACTGATGTAGTTTGAATTCTGCTTAGGGTGCCATTGTCTCCTTCGCTTGGAGGATTGAGGAAGACGCCTTAGATGATTTTTTTCCTGCTTAGTCACCCACTTTTTTCCTCTTTTCTTTAATAGACCAGCCTTGATCCCTGGAAAGAGCTGATTCAATGAACCTACAGTGAAATATCGGCTTGTCGGACGAAAAAAACAAAAAACAGAATGCATTCACAGTGTGTGGGTGTGAGGACGTGACAGGAAGAAGGGGAAGCTGACTTCCAGAAAGCTCTACTGCTAGATTTGTGTTATTTTTCAGTTTTATTTTTTATTCTCTATTAATCCCAGAGGGGAAATTACTCTCTGCATTTTAATCATCCGAAGTGGTGAGCACGCACACACACATATGTGCACACACACACACACACCTGGAGCAGTGGGCAGTCGCCCAGGGAACAGTTGGGGGTTAGGTGCCTTGCTTGAGGGCATTTCAGCTGTAGGTGTAGAGGGAGCTTCATTTACTCTGAGGTTTATTCACTCAGAGTCTGTTCACTCTGCCCTCCCACATTCTGGCTCAGGGAATCGAACCAGTGACCCTTTGGTCACATCACCTCTAAAAAGCTCAGTTGTAATGTACAGCTCAACAGTGCTGGGAGATATATTCTATACCACTATACTTCTTTAGTTAAAGCTAACCACAGTGTATGCCATTGGCTGGGCACTTGTTTTAAAATAACAATTATAAATGCTTATTAAATGGCTTTCCAGAATGCAAACAAACAAATACTATTGTATTTTAATCGAAAGGTGTCCCAGACGTGTGGCATTATTTTTTTTATAACGCCTGCTGCAGATGAATGACGCCCGCTGCCATGAGAATGTTTTCTGTGCTTCAGATACCACTCCGCCATTAGTGCAGATAGCAAACCTGGACAATGGTTTAGTATACATTTTTATATTTTCAGCAAATATGGGATGGCCCAATTTAAAGACCAGGAAATGGGCGAAAGTTTGAGTGAAGAAAAGCGTGATGACCAGAACATTCTGAAGAAATATTTTTTGTCAGCACAAGCCAAGAAACTATATTTTTATAGCGAACTGCAGGCCATGGAACTGCAATAAAATCGACTAATATAAATACTTTAAAATGGTTTATTTTCTGATTTTGCCATGGATCCGTATAGTAAGTGGGATACTTTATTGTGAGTTACCGTAAATACCGATGGGGCGAAGAAGACCCCAACACAAAGATGAAACATTATGTTATCCTTTGCATATGAAATGTTTTTGTGGATCCTAGTTGCTGTCCTGTCTTACAATACGTCACAAGGTTCCCTTTACTGTAATTCAGTAGAAACACAAAACACAGCATTAATATTTTGTGCAACACACACTGTTCTTGGACCACATCAGACATCCCCAGATCCCAGATCAGGATTTGAAAAGACAGACATCCAACATACATGAATGAGCTTTGAATGTTGTCCTTCCTTGAATCGTTTTTGGTAGCTACTGTAGACCTGCAAGACTCCACATGACTTGCTGTTCTGGAGATGCTCTAACCACCAAAATAACCACCTTGTTACATTGGCTCAGATCCATATGCTCCTGCTTCCAGTACATCAACTTTCAGAACTGACTGTTCATTTATTGCATCATATATCCCACTTCCCTGACATGTGCCACTGTAATGAAATAACTAGAGATGTTACTATGTTCCTTCAACTGGCAGTGGTGTGAATGTTGTGTGTATATCGTGCTCAGTAGCAAAGTAACAAAAACAGTGTACGTCTAATAAACGTAGGTTTGTCACCTAAAGATGAAACAACATCATAATTAAGGAGAACCTCACCTCAGAGACAAAATAAAAATATGTCAAACATGGGCATTTTAATGCAAAGTGAAAGATCATTTCATACCATGATATACAATGATGTAATATATTGCAGTATATTTTGGAAAATAACACATTTCACTACAGCTCATTGTTGCTGTGAGACAAAGGAGGATGTGAAACGTCTCTGGGTTCGTGTCTAAACGACCACTCATTAAGGAAATGTTCTTGATTCACTTAACCATAGCGTTTAAGTGTAGCTCGATAAGAACGAGGCGATTCGCATAAAGCAGTTCAATCACATCTGTCAGAAATTCATTCCATTAATGACCATCAGAACGACCGAATACAAAAAAAGGTACAAGCCAGACCTAGCAAAAGTGTGCAGAGAGAGAGTGAGTATAAGTGGTAGTGGGTAGTGTGTGTGTGTGTGTGTGGGGGGGGGGTGATGACACCAGAGACCGCGCAGAGCCAACAAAACCCCTCCTACTGCATCAACTGGCATCAGAGAGCCTGTTGCCATGGCGACAGGCCTCGGCAGTGAGCTTGCGCTTGTTATAAAACTCATAAGAGTTCCTAACGACCCTGAGAATGAGTCGGTCATGTAGTCAAAATAGCTTCTCCAAAGACACCCTCACAGTCTCTTCCTCCCTCAGCCACTACACCATAACGCTTCCAGACGTGATAAAGCAACGGTTCCCCATCTCTGAGACACACCATAGCCTTATCTCTTGTACCGCGACCGCCGCTCGTCTCATACGACGCATTGTTTGTTCACTCAACCTTGCCACATCAGCACGGAATTTACCGTCAGCAGAGCACGGCGGTCTGAAGTTCACCACAAAGGTCACATTTGAATTTGCCTTTTGTAAGCACAGGTCAAAAGCCTGTGGTGTTATTGTGCAGCATGACAAGGAACACTTATCTTCGTGTAATGTGTTTAAAAGGATTAATTGATCGTATCTGTTCTGGATTTCATTTGTGTCTTGCAAGCTGGCGCGTCTTATTTAGATAGGAATACCTTTGTTCAGTCCACAATGCTTCTCTGTATTCACAAGGGAAACGACAGGTCTTATTCAGCTTGGTCGGGACAATGATGCTGGACACTTGCTTTGCAATGCAGTAGTTATATAAAATGCTGAATGTGGCTAGTATTATGAGTGTGTAAGTAAATGTGACAAAATCTCTCTTCCTTCTTCTTTGTACTGCAGACGGCAGGAAATGACGGTTATGAGACTGAAGTTTAGATAGTTTAGCCTTATTTCGAAGGCATTTACATCTTTATTGGGCAGAATGGCAGCTATTTCTGCAGACATCTTTCTTATTTCAGGGCCATGATTCCTTTATGGTTCACTTAATATATACGTAATATCTTCCATTTCTGTCCAGCGCGCAGGCTCTCATTCCACGAATGTCCATCTTTCTTTGAAACTCATAGATTGAGTCGAATGCCCCCTTACACAATGCGTGACCCCGGTGTTGCTGGTTAGAAGCCATTTACGAGTCCCAGGCCAGCTCTTTGTCTGGCTTTTATAACCTCGAGTCTTTCATTGCCTCTTGAATTTGCCGACTCCGAGGCGCTCAAGTTCTCCTTATTGAGTTGGCGGAGCGACCCCCGTCCCTCGCAGCTGCTCCCTTTCTCTCAGCTCTTCTTGGCAGCGATGGAGGCTGTCCCTGATTTCCTGTTGCATAAAGCCTGCCTGGCTCTCCTTAACTCCTTCAGCAGTCCATTGACTAATGCGCATGGACTTGAAAAATAATTGCATAAAAATAGTTACCATTGCCCAAAATTTGATGACCATTTGTAGTACTTGAACTTGAACCTACACTCAATGTTTCCCCTATCAGTGAATAGTCAGGGTAAAGTCGCAACTTAGATACCATCCAGCTTGTACGAGAGACGTTAGGATGCAGTAATAATTACTACAGAGCTTTTGGTTCATTCAGTTTCCAGGTTTGGACCTAACAATGTGATATGACGATGATATGACTGCACATGGAATGAGACCTGTAATGAGTTAATGGTTGAAATTAAGTACGAGGTACTTTTCTAGTGACATTTATTTACACTGATGCAACTAAATAGAAACAAAAGGCTACCAACAGAAGATATACAGATATACATCAGGAAAGGAAACTGAGAAACCAACAAGGCAGGGATACACACTATGACTTACATAAACACACAAGATGGCGAGGAACTCCTGACATGGATGGGGACGCTATGGCAGGGGAACTATGACAAGGTTTAACTGTAGTCTTCACTGATTTTCTTGAAATTTTAATTCTACAAAATATTCATTTCAGTTAGAAGCAATGAAATACTGGGTTTTGTCCCTAAATGTGGTTAATAAAAGCCAAGACACTCAAGCGCTGTGTTTAATTGCAATAAAACAACAGAAAGCTTTCTCATTCAGATGTTTGCAGACATAAGCAATCATTCCTCAAGCCTTAATAATCAAAAGCAGATCTACTTCAGGTTTCTTATAGAATTGCCAGAGCAAAAGCGGTGTTGCTCGGGTTTTACATCACTGCCACTCCTGGGTTGAGTAGGCTGTACAAAAATACCCAGCTAACATCGTTCCTGTGTTCAGAAACTGACCACTGATGACAGGCTAGAGGATGACTAATACAAGCTGTGCATAAAAAACAGAGCTATATTCCAGCTGCACACCTACATGTTTCTAATGAAGTGGTCAGTACCCAGTAATGACCAAGGGACATGACACTATTATGTAATTAGAAATTTGTCTGCTTTATTTCAGCAAATGTTTTATGAAAGCCTGTGTGAGGATGCTGCATCTCATTTTTTTTCTCTCCCTTACAGAAATCTGTCCAAGAACCCACTCACCACTCTTTCCTGGCAGCTCTTCCAGCACCTGCAACTGGTCGAACTGTAAGTTCCCTACGGCACTGAACAGCCTCTTCTTCACTGAGCTCTCTTTATAGATTCGAAGAATCAAAATCTTACCGCGGATGCTGCATTTTAAAAGAAGTACTTTGAACAATTAATAGTGATTAGTGTGAATGGTTTGAGGGATTAGCAGTGATTTTCACATTTCAATTCACAGTCATCTTGCGGTACTTGGAAAAGCTTCTGATTTTCAGGTTGTCTGAGTCTGTGATTTGTCATAATGTCTCATGGATCATTCAGCAGTGCTCTCTGAGGTCAGGGCGCTCAGCATAATGTGCCAAAAATTGCTGCGATTCCTTTACAATTGACAATGCTGTTTTCAATTTTTACTTGAGAGGAAATAGTCAAATGTCCAAATAAAATCTTGCTATTAAAGTCTGCAGAGGACTTGATTGTGGTTTTGTTTAATCTGTGATTAATAACAAGGAAGCACTGCTTCAGTCTTATTAATCTTAATCTTAATATAATAAGTAATGCCAAACAATGCCTGACTATAGTACTGTTAGCCGCACTCAAACAGCACTCAACATTGATACTGCAACCTGATGAAGAACATTATCTGCATTAGTGTAACACTGGTCATTTGTTAGTTGCGCATGCACCAGCACTGCCAGCCCCCAGTATAATTCTGTGTTTGTGTCAAAACAACACACTCCTGGAGATTGAACATGGGGGCTTTGCTACACAACCGTAAGCAGCCGACTCATTTGTGCTGGTTAATTAAGACATGGCAGTGAAATGTATTGGTTTTGTCTGCTGGGAGCCTGACCTCATTTTCTTGTTTGTCATGAATATTTGAGCAGTCTGTGTGTACATAAAGTGATGAGTTTGTTCATTGATCATCGAGGGAGGCACTGCTGTCATCTGTCACTATACTGGAATTAGTAAAACAATTCAGCTCCTGACGATTTGACATTTCCCAGTCTTGTGTCCAACCCAACCAATGACAACTTTCAGACCTGTCTAGGCTAATGGTGAGATAATATTAGGTCCAGAATCTAAGCTTCTACATTGCTTCTACAACTGATGGACTCTTCATGTATAATATGTTACAAATATCCACATACCCTTCTAATTATTAGATTCAGTTACTTCATGGGACACTCATTGCAGACATAGGTTTTGCAATGTGTGGACATAGGCTCTAAAAAAGTATAATATTTAGACTTTGAGTGGGAATCTTTGTATAAGCTGGACACAAGATCATCATTTATTGTTCCAAGTGACAACTACAGTTGTGTGACACTCTCTGCCAATGGACATTGAAGCAATGGAGATGTGTCCTATACAACATCGCTTTTACAGTTGGAGCAATGGAGATCTATCAGACACTTCTGGAATGAGTTGAGATGGTAAAGTTGCTCTCAATTCTCTTGGGGTGAGTTAGAGTGATGTTTCATTAAAATAAATGGGTAACTGAACACTTTTGAGATGACTTAGAGTAATGAAGATCCATTAAAGCTTTTGTGGCCCATCGTCTAACATCACTGCTTGGACTCACAAACGTAAAATCTCAGCAGCAATGTTCCAACATCTAGTGAAAGGCTTTCCTAGTTAATAAGGGGCTTATGGCATAGAAGGCCCCATTAATACCCTTGATTTCAGAAGAAATGCATGAAAATATGTCTGGAAACTAAGTTGGATGTATATTTGGTTAAAATCAATAAAATTATTGCAGGACTTTTGGAAATTTGTGTGGAAAATGCATGGCAGGCTAGAATTTTCATCCGGAATAAAACGGGATGTTGAAAGTAGCAGTTCTTTGCCCAGAATGAAAATTTCGTCAGTCACGGTGAATTAGGCTTATTTACCAGGTGGGTGTTGCAGCTTGTTTGTAATTATTTCAGTGAAGCTCAGCATGAGAATCGCTGATAAAGTGCCCACCTGCACTCTCAGGCCTGCCTGAGCCCAGCACCCTCCTCTTTATCTTCCCTGACAGAAGAGGCCCTGTCGCTGCTTAGCTCTCCTGGGCTATGTCCATGTTCACATCCCAAGGATTTGATGATGTTGCGTAATGGCTTAAACTGTCACCAAAATATTCAGGTTCATTCTAATCAGTCATAAAACTGAGACACTTTCCTCATAGAAAAGAGGTCAAAAGGTAATTATGCATTTATAAACATACATGGAGGAATTACAGATTGAAAACATGAACTTTATATGAAAAGTTTATAGGTAAAAATATATGTAACATAGCTAGTTATCTACATGTGATTAATATTGTGTTATTATGGTCACCCTACCGCCTGAAGCATGAACCATTGCCACAGAAATCCTTCCTCACTATTACGCTTCCTATTGGGAATGCTGCCAAACCCGTCCAGAGAAAAATAAGACGTCCCCACTACAACATGTCATTCACTGCAGTTATTCTAGTCTTGGGCCCAAGGTGTGACATGCTGTTGTCCTTAGAGGACCTTGTATTTATTGAATGCTGTGTGTATATCCTGTACAGGGTTTTTGATTGTAGCCCTCTTGTCTATTTTTCTCAAATCCTTTGCTTAGCCTTTACTGGTAGAGAAAAACTAGACTATCCCATTGTTTTAACTTGCTGCTGAGTTCTGTTACTTATGCCAAATGTCTGAATTAGAGCAAAATCTGTATAGTAATTGAGTAATTTTTGAATAATTTGAGTAAATAGAGAGTTAGGAAGGAAAAACTGCTTAAAAAAGGACTTAATTTGCAAGATAATAAAATAAAAAAATACACATTTCAGATTCTAAAAGGCTTCTTGGGGGCAAAGATAATCCAGCAGGGTATTAAAGTAATACAATCTCTTTTTCAAAAGTGATTCAAAGGCCAAATAAAGGAAAAGGTGTAAAAAGTCTGCAATGAAGTGTCACTACCTAACACTTAACAAAAGATTGTAAATGGATTGGAAAAGGTGATGGAAAAAAATCCTTTAGTTTGCTCTCTTGCACAAGTCAGCACAAATGCATGTAAGCGGTTTGAGGAGCAGCACACACAGTAAACACTGGAAATGTTGGCTGTGTGAAAGTGTTTCACAGGTTCTACAAGGGGCTTTTGACAAGCGCTTAGTATTTCCTGTTCATGCCTTTATCAACAGAGGCAACGTATCATTGGTGACTGACTAAGGGAAATATTTAATTGATACTTTTTTCTTGCTAAATTCATCCCAAACACTTGTGGGATGAATTGGAGTGATGCTGCTCCTGCAAATACCTTTAGCATGAGCTGGAATAATGAAGCAGAACTGTTGCAGGTGAATAAGTCTGAAATGAGTTGAAGTGATGAAGATCTACTAAAAGATTTATTTGCAGTATTTATTTGATGGCTTTTATAGTGAGTAATTGGGTTCAACTGATTAAATGTGACATTGTTATTGTACACCTATTTATGTCCAGACTATTTATTCTATCCTAATGTTTTCCTACTGTGGCAAATGCATCAATCTGACAATGTAAATAAGAGGACATTTTTGACGTAAGGAGCTTCAGTCAGTTGGCCTGGATGCTGAATAAAGAAAAAGAAATGCACAGAAGCTTCGACCATAAAGACTGAATCACTTTAGACAGCAGCGGTGGGCTAAGTCAAGCAAATGGGACACTGCAGATTCTTGGAGATTGCAGGAAAGGATTTGCAAACTGATGAAGGGTTTGAAAATGTACAGAAATGCACCGTGTTTTCTGTCCCAAGCCTTCAGATTACTGGAATAAAATATCATGCTGAGATGAAAGACATCCTATAATGAAATACATTACAGTTCTTTCTTTTTCTCATGAGCTCTTCTTTTTGATTTAGTTCTCCGAAATGCAGCTATAAATGCAACCGACTGCAATTCAATAGGCAAAGCCAGCTATTGTAGCACTAATCATTACTAGGTCGGTAAGTGCGCTTGTACAATGAGTCTCCAATACTTGTTTATTTATTCCGTGTGCTTTTTAGAAAATGACTCTTAACATTTGTAACAGTGAAATTGGGACACTACCGTAGTCTGGACAACAGCATGCTGAATATTATCATGCAGCCTAGGACATTTACCAATTTACTTGTCAAGCAATTACAGGAATATTTATGTTTGCAGTCCTGTTATCTGTAATGTAATATTGTAATTATATTATAGGGTGCTAAATTAATGGCAGAATACCAGACCCTTTCTTCCATGTTGTTCCCTGTCCTGCTCTTCAGGTTTGTTTCTCTAACCTCTAAACAACCTGAGCTAATGAAATGGTTTTGTCCTCTATCTGTCCGCTGTGCCACTGCATTATACTGCTGCGCTTATGAGAGGCCAACTGAAGGTCTAAGTAACATATATAATATATATATATATATAATATGTATGTATGTATGTATGTATGTGTGTGTGTGTGTGTGTGTGTGTGTGTGTGTGTGTGTGTGTGTGTGTGTGTGTGTGTGTGTGT
>JBBIGC010000039.1:362815-377001 GCA_037576955.1 Lepidarchus adonis
AATGCTGGTATTTGTTTATTCCCATGCTGCTCTACTTAACAGATCTGTTTAATGAATTCCCAAGGACACTGGCAGGTGAAACATTACAGGGTAAATAATGGTGAGGTGCGACGAACAATTTTTTTTGCCAAAAAGGTTGAAAGTCTGTCAGCAGGGTAAGTAGATTAGCCAGTTCTTTTGGAGGCATAACAAAACCACCCTACTGAAACACACACAAGCCAGCTCAGCAGGAGCTACAAGGTGCATAAGGTGCTTCACATCTATAAATAAGTTAATGAATTAATGAATTAATTAAAGTCATTGAACTCAGGTGGGGCTAATTAACTCTTGAAAGTGTCTTAAATGGTGAGATTTGTCAATGCTGTTGTTGGATTTTGTTTGTGGATGTGTAAAGTATATGATGCTATAAACCCATAGATACTCCAAGTTGATCAATTCTACTATGTTAGATTGTCATCCTTCCCAGCTGTTTTGGGGCATAGGCGTAGTAGGAGGGGTGGGACTAACATGACTCCCTTCAGTTTTTTAAATGTGATGAACTGTCCTCACAATAATGACAAGCACACTAATGCTGGAGCCACTAATGCTAATGGCCCAAGTAACCAGCTAGTTTAGTTGGCCCACATCTACTTCATTAAACCTAAAGAAAAAGCTTAAACAACGAAAGGGGGCCTGATAGCTATATTTTTCTAACCAGGGTTTGGAGCACTGATGGCCCGTTGGCGTTCCCTCTAAAAGCATTCGATTTTCTGAAGTAAAGAAAGTGCTGTTCAAACCCTGTCATTGCTCTTCTCTCTCTGAACCCTGTACAACACTACACTGATTTGTGTGAGTAAATGGCAGAGTAGAAAAGGAAGCCTGTTATTAGAAGATCCTTTTTTGAGCGTCGAAAAGAAACTGTGAATGTACAGAGGTGTATTATCACCCAGCACTTCTGACACTTCAGAGTTGTTGGTTCTTGGTTAAGCTAAAGTCTACTGTACTCGAGATTTTAATAGCACATGTTTAATGTAAGAAAAACCAGTAAGGAAACTTATCCCACTGTTCTGGGGGCAGATTTTAATGAGTGTAAGTGTTCAAGCAGGGCTGGTTAGTACTGTAATGCATGGTATACAGCTTCACTTAGGCTGCATACAAAAAAAGAATTTACTTCTTTTTTCGACTGTTCACATTAGGGTTCGCCACAGCGGATCCTCCATTCCTCCATTTCTTTCCGTCCTCTGCATCTTCCTCTCTCACGCTAACTTCCTGCATGCCCTCTGTAACCACATCCCTAAACCCCCTATTTGGGTTTCCTCTCTTCCTCCTGCCTGGCAGCTCCATCATCAACATCCTTTTTCCAATGTACTCAGCCTCGCTCAGTCCAAACCAACGCAACATCACTTCTCTGACTTTGTCTCCAAACCGCCCAACCTCAGCTGTTCCTCTAATATACCACACATCTTCTAATAATAGCCCGTCTCTTATTGATGCCCGTTTCCAATAAACGCCGGGTTTCAAGAGATGTCATGACAAATTAAAAAACAAAACTACTTTCACAGGCACACGCCTCCGAGTTTTCACTTTCTACCTCGATGTTTTACAGAATTGATTCCCTATAAGGTATGAAATGGAAAAAGCAAACCTCTGATTTCTGAAGACAGTTATATGAGTGTATAACGTGTGTAATTACTCATTTCTGTCGTGATATCTGAGGGTTATTGACGGATATTAAGCATCTATGTTTAAACGTATCGCTGCATTCGGTGCTACACCACTCCCACAATAACAGCAGCCAATCACAGACAAGTATCACCGCCGAACAGACAGAGGGATGATTTTTGTCGTGATGTTTTATCTACTGTCAAAATAAATACGAAGATATACAGTACTCATTTCTAATCCTGTCCATCATTGTCACTCCCATCGCAAACCTCAGCATCTTTAACACCTCCAGCTTTGCTGTCTGTCTTTCCATCAGTGCTGCTGTTTCCAACCCGTATAACATAGCTGGTCTTACTACCGCCCTGTAAGCCTTACCTTTCACCTCTGCATGCTCTCCTGAACTTCACCATTCCACCACCAGGTTTCCTAATCCTCTTTCTTCTTCCCTGATGTCACACCTAACACCTTTCTGCATGCCCCCTACCACCCTACCTCTCATTGCCTGTGTGCTTTTCTCTGAACTCCACCTTACAGTCTTCCATCTTCAACTTCCACCATTTTATCCCTGGCTGTGCCTTCACGATTCTCCCCCAACACTGCCTTAGAGTTTACAATCTCCGTCAGACTCTTCTACACAGGATATATTCCACCTGTGAGCATCTCCCAGTGTTTCTCACTCTTATTAAAATATATATTCACCCCAACCATCTCTATCCTTTGGGCAAAACCCACTAACATCTAACCATCTGAATTCCTCTCCTTGAATCCATATCTGCCCATCACCTCCCCATCACCTCTGTTCCCTACCCCAGCATGCCCATTGAAGTCAGGACCAATCATCACTCTCTCTCCCCCTTGGGTACACTCTCCGGTACTTCATCTAACTCACTCCAGAACTCCTCTTTCTTATTCATCTCACACCAACTCGCGCCGCATATGCACTAACAACATTCATCATCACCCCTTTGATTTCCAGCTTCATACTCATCACTCTATCTGACCCTGTTTTCACCTCCAAAACATGCTCGACCTTCAGAATTACCCCCTGCCCCGTTCCTCCACCCATCCACAACACGGTAGAACAACTTGAACCCACCTGGCTTTCCATCTGACTCAACCTTCCTTCTCTCCATCATATCATCTCGCTTTCTGTACCAGTATGACTGGTAAAAGGAGAAAGTAACTTCTGAATGTGATATGAACCTTCCCTACAAGGAGAAAATTTAACTCACATCAAAAGGATCTTCTTCACATGTGGCGTTAGCATTTCCAAAAGCAGCTCAAAGTGGGACACACACTTACTATGTGTGTAAAAGTTCTGAATTTTGTTTTTTTTTGTTGAAGTTGTTATTTTAGCTATGTTCCTTTGTTCTTGTTTGTATATGTATACCCTTGTGTGGTCAACTAGGTGTCTGGTCTCTTGTATCACTGTTGTATTTGTGTTACCAACCTGTTGCACCTGTTGTTATCCATGGCATGTAGGTTAGGCAATCAGTTTATATATGTTTGAGTTTTATTATATTTATGTTTACCTTCAGTGTTTGTTGTTCTTCATACTGTACATACCTGTAAACTGATCATGTAAAAGAGCCCTTATAATGAAAAACCAAATGAAATTCAACAGTTTAATGTAGTACATAACTATAAATAGAAAAGTTATAAGTCTGGGCTGCTTTTTAAATGAGGTCCAATACAGACGAGCCAATCAGAACAGAGCTCATTCATTTTATGACCAATGTTTGATTTAAGAGATTGTCCAATGGTCAAGTAAGAACTAATTGCAGTTTTTTTAGTACATAAAATCACAAGCATGTTATATGTGGACATTGGGCAAAGAAATAAAATGTATTTTATTGCCGCTTTATTAAATAAAAAGACAATTTAAAAAAAAACAAGGTTTCTAGTAACTATTGATCAGTTCTGCATATCACCTTTGATAAGTTTTAGCTCATGCAGATACAGAAGCTTTCAGTGGTTTCATGAGCAGGTCCTTCAATAGCATTTCTACTTGGTTTCGGTCAGGACTTGGACTTCATACTATAAAGTTAACTTTATTCTTCTTTAACCATTCGTTGTCTCCAATAATTACTCTTCTTATTCTATTTTGGTTTCATTTATTTAAAAAAAAATTTTTTCCAATGTGATCTTAAGCAAAATTGATTGCTTGATGAGCAGAAATGTTCTTTTTTGTTGAACAGTGGCTTCACCCTTCAAACTCTGCCATGCCATGTGTTTTATTCATGGTGGATTCATGAACAGTAACTATACGTTTAAATGAAACAAGAAGGTGAAGATAATCAGATCACTTTTCCTTAATGTAGTAAAGCTTTGCCTTAAATGACACTTTCAGCAGCTAGTTAAAAACATTTATAAAGTGTTGGGGACGATAATGCTATTTGTTTGGTGGAAGGGGAGCTGATCATATTTGTGACTTTGGGAGGAACTGTAGCAACTGTATCTGTGATGAATGTGGGAAGTGTTGATGTAGATGAAATGGCCCTTGACAGAAGATGGTGGGCACATGTTCTCAGTGTCCCCAGCAGAAATGATGCCTATGTTTGTACCAGAAAAACATTTTTTGAAGTAACCCTCCAAACCCTGTTGAGTCAGGCACTGCAAACTAAAAGAGATTTTTTTTTATATTACTTTTGGTCGCAAGCTTGGCTCTCCTTAACTGCACTGACTCTACAGAGTCATCATGATCCAACCGTTGCTTTTTTGTAGGTCATGAAGCCTCTTCTTTTCAAATGCTTCAGCACAGTGCGAAAATCTTTTATCACCCTTTCACTAAGGAACATCAACAACAATACAAAGTAATAGATCGACTGTGTGTCTCTTAAGAGTGCCACCCTTACCTGCACAATACGTTAAAGGGAAAAAACAGGGAGGGGGAGTGGTGTTGCATGCGCTAGCCTTAGCGGAACTGTCATCTATAATAGGCAATTTCTGTGATCGTCATGGTGTGTTGTCACGCTTGTCACAGGAGATGTGGATGCGCTTGATGAGAGTGCTAGAGGGAGTGAGAAATTCTTTTATTTCCACGCTACATCAGGACTCTCTCACTCACTCCTGGCCACCATTCACAGACTGGCCACTTGATTTAATGGGAACACTACAAGCCCCGTTTATCAGTGCTCTGGCAGAGTCGATGAAAATCAGAGATAATGCCTTCACACGTACATCCTGACGCCTTTTTTAACACTTTTTTGACTGCTTGATTGTTTCTTTCTTTAAATCACATGCCTGTTCATATTAACGTCTCTTCAGACACTAAAAGAAAGATTTAACGTCTTGAACGTTCTGTTTCCGTTCGAACTGGCACGCCATAGGGAGACTTCACTTAATGGCTTGTTGAGCATGAGGCTGAAGGTGTTTAAAATAGGCAGTGTAATTTCTGTGCACGTTCATTGCTTCCATGTCACTGCTTTGATAATGCAGTCTGGGTCCCTGCTCTGCTTTTCTGCTCCACTAGGAATGAATTGGGCGATTTTTTTTATTCCCTTAGCATGATAATTAGCAACAATGGTAAAAGTAATTAACCAACTCAAGCAACCTTGCAAATGATGCCAATTAGTTTAAGACGCTAATATAGCTGGGAAATGTGACGAGTCGAGGTCAATTGAAATGTCAGTCAAAGCTGCAGTGTGGCTAAGTTTGTGAGAAATGCCTTTAAGGGCCTATAATGTAGCAATTTTTGTATTTTAAGCTTTTTTTTTATTAAAATGTTTAATGTAGTAGCTAAACGCGGAGAATATGGTCTTTACATACAGTCCAAATATGGAAATTATATTGGGATCATACTAGTGTTGACAGAAATTTGCTTTAAACATTAAACATTAGGTATCAGATTTTGTATTTAGACATTTTCAGACTAATATTTGATGCTGTATTAAATGAAGAGCAGAGATTCAGGTGCCACTCAAATGCTGCACTATAACACTGATCCTGGTCAACTTAGTGTAAATTTTGACATAATATTTGTATGTTTATGTATTGCCATCAGTACTGACATCAGCAGATATGTTTATGGAAAACATCCCAATTCCATTATTGCGCATCCCTAAAAATTAAACTGCACACACACCCGTTTTTACTGAATTGGTCACAGAAACCAACCCATTACATATTTACATTTACACAGTGTTTCAAACTGCCTTTTGAATGAGACACAATACAGGACAGTGAATCAGGTCATTTATATGCAGTTTATATGTTCTTCATGTTTATAAACCACAGAGACTTAATACATAGTCCTCAAAAGACTTTTTTCACCTTTCTGAGTTATATACTATGTCCCTCAGACCTGTCTTATGATAATTGCTTCTTGTCATTTTTTATTTGTTATTTTTGCTATCCATTGTTAAACCAAGGAGGATGAGGACATAAAAGCTTCAAATTAAAGACCATCTCAAACAGCTGGTCAGCTTTTCATTACAGACTCATTTTCCTAATATCAGCTCAAACCCCCAATGTTGAATTTTCAATATTCATTTCCTTCATTTAAAGGAACCCTGTAGGTATTGTGCTGATCCGGTCTTGGGGATTTGGTTGTATGTTATTCTTTTGCCACTTTCAGGTGCCAAGGTTGTGCTGCATTAATATTATATTGACTTTTATTCTTCTGGAGAAGCTCAAGTGGCCAAGTAATACTGTACGTACAAACACAAATTACAAATCTGCCATGTTCTGAGCACAGGCAGCGATCCTGAGAGAGAACACGCCACACTGGCGCATGGGCGGATGCAAATCAGTGGTGTTATTTAACAGAGAGAGCTGTAGTGTTTGCTGAGAAGCGTTTGTGGTGGATGTGCTTTCAGCATCGCGAATGCTCTCTGAAAATAGTATATAATCGTTTTAATCCCAGATGTGGGAGGGTGTCTCGCTTCTTTTTTTAATATCACAGTTTACCCAGAAAAAAAACAAGCACACCAAGCATGTGTGTGTGTGTGTGTGTGTGTGTGTGTGAGTGTTTGAGATATTGAAGCGCCTGTGTTTTCCCCCTTGAGGATCAAACGAAAGGATTGTAGCGATTGCTAGTCACCCATTTAAAAAAATTCTTCTTCTTCTGTATATATTGGCCCCTCTGTACTTCAGCCGTATCAGCATAAACAGAAGGGAACAGTTTAGCGTTTTCACTTTTCATGTCTAAGCACTTTCATTTGCCTCCTTTTGATCTATGGGTTTGAATAGTAATGCACACAGTAAAGGATGAGATGATGAGAACAGCACCAGCAGTAAACAAGGCCAGGTCATCATCCTCAAAAACGGACAGAAATGTCCATTATTATTTATATATATATATTCTCCTTCTCACTCTCTCTGTCTCTCTCTCTCTCTTGCTCTGTCTCTCATTCTTCTGAGATGATTTCCCTTTTTCTGAAGCAGTCTCAAATTTATTACAACATTTGGAATACACTGACATTATCAGAAAACAAAACCTTGCATCTCTATTTTTATCATTTTTTTAAATACACTATTGTGCAATAAAATTGGTAAAATGTTAATTGTTTTTGAGAGTTGCAACTGTCTGTGCTGTGGTCCAATCTTTAGAAGTTCATAATTAAGTGATGCCACTGCACTCCATGACTCCAAGTTCTAAAGTGCACCCCTCCATCCCCATCTTTCAGGATGATGGGGATCTTCTAGCTGACGTAACAGTATATGTATATGTGATCTTAATCCTTGGTTTTAAAATAAACACTATCAGGCTTTACATTTTTTGGGCTTGCAGCCATAACTACATAACTACATATGTATGATCCTACAGTGAATTCTCTCTAGTAGCTTTGAAAATGTGATCATGATCTGTTTTCAACTTTTTTTTATTATGGTTACAGTTAATTTACACTTTATTTTCAGGTACAATAAATAAGCACTAAGAAAATAATTTTTTCAATTTTTCAACATCGTCATTGCAATGTCAAATAGACACAAATTGGCAAAGATATAACCTGTTACTTCACCAATGCTAAGAGTATGGTTGTACTCTGTGTATATGAAGTAAAAAATATCATTAGCTTTATCAACATCAAATTTGAAATAGAAATTAAACCCACATACAAACATCAGTGATGAAAAGGGCCTGTTGACTTATGTAATTGTTTCAACCATACTTTAATGATGCAAGGTTGTTTTCTTACTACATTGCCCACTATTATTTGAGAAGGATTTACTGTATTAAGGTCTGGGCTAAGCTGGGCATGTTTATTCTGTACAGTATTTTGCATTCCTGCAACTTTTATGACATTTAGAGACAATTACAAGCTGCTTGTGGAACGTGTCATGCATAAATCATACAGCATTTAGATCATTTCTAAGAAATCCATTAGTGTTGCCTAGTGTGAGAGAGAAGATTGCCTCAATTGGGACATCCTGTGACTTGCTTCTCTAAAGACATGGTCTCGAAAATGATAAAACAGAGAACTGGTGGCAAACAAACATGATTTGAATTGCTATATAATTGCTCCAACTGTTTATTGAATAACTCAATTGTAGACAACTTTTCTTTTCTGCTGACTGAACACCTATAAGTCAAATTATTTGAAACATATTCATAGACATGTCTACATTTTTTTGAATGACCTGCTTTTCTTGTTTGCTTATAATGTGATGGTGGATCTGAAGTCTTAGAAACATCAGTACTCTGGATCGAAACCACAGTGGTAAGAGACTCCTCTGAGCATAAGATGAAGTTATTTGTCTTGATTTAGGCATTTGGAAATAGACTGTAGATGCAAAGAAAAAGCATCACAGAATAGAGGCATAGTGTTTTTTTTCAGCACAGCTTCGTGCAAAATAAGATACTGAAAAGGATGATGGTCAGGGTTTATTGAAAATCAGAACGAGAACTGTTTGCTTTCTCTCAAATGCCGATAAGCCTCAGGCAATGTTCTGTAGAACCCTCATTGAATATTTATATTTCATCGGAATGAGTATAAGGTGTGAATATTCTGTGTGCAGGAGGCTGTGGGAGTAATTCAAACATATAGAACGATCTTCATTTAAATGCAACTTTGGATCTCGGGGTTTGCAGTTGTTGATTAGTGTGAGCTTTACATGTTTATGGGGCTGAGATAAATGTTTGTGAGCTGGTGTTGTGTTGTTTTTAGTTACTCTTATGGCTCCTTATTCGGATGATTATTTTGATAGGCGGTTAGTGGGAATTAAACACCAAATCTAGGTTTCAGTCGAACCGTGGACTGTTAATTAGTAGAGCTGTAACAAAAAATGTCTGCCAATGTAGAATAGCAACTGTATTACAATCTTTTAACTGTGCTGACAGTTAGCTTTACATTTCAGAGAAGAAAAAAGAATATATTCCTGTTAAATGTTCTGGCTAGTTTTTCAGATAGGTACCAACACAGGAAGAAAAATACTTCTTTTACAGTGGGCCCTAATGGTTTTGACATTGATGTCAAACAAAACAATAGCATTTTCAATATGATACTTCATTTACTTCATGGTACACCTGTTGTGATGAATTAAAATTTTATGTTTCTATGACATGTTTCTGGGTTTCTATGCTTTTTAACTAAGCAAAAATTACAGTTAAGAGTCCAGGAGAAAAAAGAACCTTAAATTACAAATTTTTTATGCATTATTTGAGCCAATCACTATGAACTATGTGCTATTTGTTCAATTTTACTGGTGTTTCTAAAAAGTTTGAAAGAGAAACTTGTTTCATTCATTTATTTATTCTCCAAACTTCATACCCTAACAAGGGTCATAGAGAATATCATAGCATTGAGCATATCTCAGCACTTACAGGGCAAATGGCACATTCCTGCTTTTGTATAAATCGGTAACTAGTAGAATAATAGTTATTGTAAAAAAACAGCAGGCTGCTTTTCCTGGTTTTAAGATTCTCAACCAATCAGATTGTTCCAAATTGTTTTATGATATACACGGGTGATACAAGCCTATAATTTTAAGCTTTTTTGCAATATTGCAAAGTTTAGATTTGGCTTGAAGAACACAATTTAATCCAATAAAATTGAAAGCCTCATCATTTGCCTGAACACTGTTTTACCTGTTGTTTCAAATAACGTGATATGCTCATCCATTGTGATAAAAGTGACATTTCCCGACTTACTTTAACTGGAATTAATACCGAACAAACACATGCGAACAGAAGGACATTACATTTAATCAAACGTTGACCACGAACATCCAGACACTGAGCTATTTAACAAGACAGACAATTACCAACACCTGAACATGGGCGGGGACACATGACAAGCAACAGGTGAATGTAGGACACATGACCAGACTAGAACACGTTACTAACAAGACAGGGAAACACCAAACCACACGTAGCTGCACATATTACATTGTGACATTGTGACAAAACTAGAATGATACAGATGAACCAGATTTAGATTGGCTTGGAAAATGTTTGGAGTACTCCTTGAATTGCTTTGAATTGCTTTGTACGCTCTGCAAATAGGCAAGTATGGGTTTGTGCTTCCTGAGGTCCCAGGATAACTTTCCTTATAGACTCACCTTGTTCCAGCCTCAAAAACTGTTCCTACAGTTACATCCTCTGGGGTGGAATGTGCTGAGACAATACATTCCACAGCCACCTGCGCCACTACTCGAGTGGACTCAGACAATAATTACATTTGCGTTCAGCTCCGCGACTGATTGAGCCCATTATCCTAACCCAGATTCAGAGTGACATTGGCTCACCTCCGCAATTTCTTCTCCTGCGTGCTTTCGATCAGCCAGCCGTGCACACTCCACTCTCTATTCCTCACAGCGTCTGCAGTTGTATTTTTAGGCCTTTCTAAATGGTGATTGGACCCATAACAGCACTATGGCTTGGGGGCACTATGAAGTTTTATTTGGCTGTGATTTCCCTTCCTCGTGTGCACTGCAGACATAGTGAAGCCCCAGACTAGGAGACCTACATTCCACCCTACTTTCATCGCACCCAAGGAGCTTGAGGGTCTCCCCCACATGATAATAGTACCCTGATATGTCCTACTTCTAGATAGTGATTGACTGTTAAATTTAAAAAAAGTATATCAAATGGGTGAATATCCTTGGCCTCAATCTGTAGCCGACACAGGGCTTATTTCATAGCCTTATCCTTGTCTGATGCGTGAAAGGCTTTTAATCACAAAGAAGAAGCTTTACCTAGCTTTACTTAACATAATGTTTGTAGAATTCAGTCATTTTTAATTGCTGAAAAGGGTGTTTTCAGATAGAATTGCTGAATTTCTTTGTGACAGTCAACCATGCCATCTTTGAAAAATTCCAATTCAATCTAACTAGGGCTTTTAATTTGAAATTCTAGATACAGGAAATAGAGACACTTCCCCTCTGATCAATCCACCCCCACCTGCTATAAATATATAGCAGAAATTGCTAATTGCTACTGTTAATGTTCTTTAACAAATCTGATTTAATACCAAAAAAAGGTTATTCTCATGTTGTTTTTACCATAGCACTGCCAGCTATTAAACAATTTTTATTACATTACACCTTGTTTAAATTTCGCTTCTTCTCAGTAAGGTGTTGCACACTTGTGGATGCTTTAGGACACAATATGGCTACCGTAAATAGAGATGTCCCAATAATGTTTTTTTATCCATGAGTCTAAGTCATTTGTTATTCAGTATTTACTGATAACAAGTCCCATTCTGATATTTGAATTTTCCTTGATAACAGTTTCACAGCACCCGCTTGAAGTACATTTAAGTTATTAAAATCCAGTGTATATGCTTGACAACCGACAACGGAATTCTCACTGTGTCCCTCAAAATGATGTGGAGCCCTTTCTTGTCTATTTCCCAAGTTCCCAGGATGATCTCCACTGCCTATTTTACACGCTCTGCTGTATGAGATCAGCGAAACTGATGCGCTTCAATACCACACACTTTAAACCAACTGAGGTTAATCCAGTGCACAGTGATGCTAACGCTGGGTGGACATAAGAATTGCACATTTGTTGTAAAATTAATTGCAGTCACATGTGATATACCTTGTAGGTTGTGGCGAACCTGCTGTAAAGCTCTGATAGGGCATATCATTGCTCCAAACGATGGTGAGATTCTTTATTTTCTTTTTATTTGTAATATCAGATTAGTAGTGTTAAAATCAACAATGTTTCTACTGGCTCACAAAATGTTCATATTCTAAACATATGTGGCTACTAGACTCTTTTTTGTCCACTCCTGCTACTGAGGCTGACCCTGCTGTCTAAAATGGCTGCCTGCAGCTTTTGGCTACACAGGGAAATTTTGTTCAGTTTTGTAGCTTACAGTAAGACCACATTCTCACCTACCATTAGGCTGTGGGACCCAATCACAAGTGGACTGCACTAAGTCTCTGGAGTGACCACTAATGATTGGATCACACGGTGTAAATAAACATATAGGCCACTTCAGTATACAGATGTTCTGAAGTGACACACTTCCTGTGGATATATGAAACAAGGCTATGGGTGACAACCTATGTCTGGCTCATGAATGGATCATAATGACTTTAATATGATACTGGCAGTTTTGTTTCTGTTTTGGGCTTCCCAAGTGATTTATTATTATGGTATGTTATTATATTTTTATATTTTGAAGTACCTATGGAGATGACTATGGTAGTCCTTTACTGTGGCACAGGACACGTGGTTGTGGGTTTGTTCACACATTGCCAAAATAATGTGGCCACGTGCAGCCAAGACCAACTCTGAACATGGTCTGAAAAATCAGATCTGAGTGCAATCCTAATGCATTCTGGGTGTGTTCGCACCTGTACTCATACTTGGCACAGAACTACCCAGGATGCATGGTAATGTCAGGTGTGAAGAATGACTCATGTTTGGGATTAGTGAAAATTTTTATGTTTTGCCAAAATGTTCCTTAATGGTCAACATAAAGAACTACATGTTATACAAACTATTTTGTTGCTAATGTTAATTAGGAGTAGGTTATTCTTTTGGTAATAATGATTATTTGTATTTGTTGATAAAAATAGTTACAGATGTATTCGTTCAGCTACACTCGGCAGATGTAATGAATATACTGTATGTCAGGGGCCAAAATGCCCATATGTACATGCAGTACATTGGCTTAAATAAAAGATTAATGAGTAAGAGAGATGGGCGGCTGCTGCAGTTAATATATACTAGTATATACTATATGTTTGAGCAGTAGGAATAGCATTCCCAAACTTTTTCTTAATTAATTTGGCTTGTATCTGAATTAGCCAGTCTTCTCCCAGGTCATCAACAAGCAATTAACCACCCTGACTCATACACCAGTCTTAAATGCACTCAGATACTCCGTCCAAGTGTTCACCATTGTCTTTTTTCTCTAGGCGCGCTTGCCTTGAGCACTTTTGTTTGTCAGACAGTGGTGTACCTGATTCAATTAATCAACTGCTCATCAAGCCCTTGATTAATTGAATGAGATGAACCAGTGCTCAGTAAAAACAACAAAGTCAAAGATTTAATTGCCAGTAGAGAAGCAGACAGTCTGACATTGGCAGAACAATAAAGGTCACAGACAATCGGCTCTGTGGAAAATGGTCTCCTGAAAGGTACAAGTTGTTGTTGAGCGTTTTCCGAGATTGGACACCACCATCAATATCGTACGACACACTTCAGTTGTGGCTTCAAGGGTTGCACAGAAGTCCTCAAGAGACATGTGTGCATGCATTGCCATTTATGAGCTGCTGTTTGGAGAAAAACTAAATTTATGCATTAAAGATTTTCTGTTGGTGGATGAAATTGTAAAAAGATCTGAAATGCCATAATCAGAACAAGAGGAGGCCATACCAGTAAATGGCACAACACATTTAACAGCTATTTCTATGTATAGTAACGTTTTAAACAATGATATATAGCTGAATTTCCCATATGCTGATTTTGGACACCCACTACTCAGCTTAGTTTAAGCTTTTCCCTGCTCCCAGCACAACTGATCCTATTCAATCAGCACCTTAACAACCCCTCTCTGAATGCAAGCAGGTGTGTTAAGAAAAGAAAAGACTAAAATAAGGAAGCTGGGGTCCAGGACCAGGATTAAGAAACAATGCAAGACAATCTAAAGGATAAAACATAATGAACATTATTTGGGATTACTCAGGCACATCAGACATCATTACTGGCTTTTTAATTACCCAACTGTAACATTAGCAAAATTCACAGGTTGCTTGTGCGCATCTAGCTTTTATGAAACCTGAAATATTTATACAGTCATACACCATATGGACTGTTAGTTCATATGTCAGTACTGATCACCCTTGGAGATGGACCTGAAAATAATGCATAGAACAGGCCCAGCTGCCAGCCTTCATCGTCTTTACCATTGTCTATTTTCCACATTTAATTATATAACACCATCAGCAAAGCTAGAGAAGCCAATTCTCTTCCTTTCAAGTTTCTAGCGATATTTGTTGAAGGGTTCGGGGAGGTGTGGAGGTAAGACACACCAAACGTGAGTCTCGAACCCGGGACGCCTGGGTGTCACAGAGAGTCGTATCTTACTGAGCTACTTAGCTGGTGAAGACATAGACTCTAAAGGGTATATTTGACCCCTTTG
>JBBIGC010000039.1:385471-400342 GCA_037576955.1 Lepidarchus adonis
TCCAGAAAGAAGGAGGGGCCTACTGAGCATGTGCAGATGGAATGTAATGGCTCTAGCTCATTCCTGATTGGAGAAATGCAACTGTCCCCACTCTCCCCTACAGGACACCTATGTCTGTTAAGATAACTAACATAAGGCAGTTTAAACATTTATAACACCTTTTTCCATCATTATCAGTTGTTGGTTTTAATCGGTTTCATCCCAGAATTCGTCGTCAGAAAAAAGTCCTCAGAATTAAACGTCAAATGAATTTGTACCAGGCTTATTAGGGTGTTGTGTAGCCTTAGCTGCTCTAAAGTGTCATCAGCATCTTACTAAGAGGTTTTTTCTGTTTCTCACTTATGTCATACTTTTCCTGGGGTAGCTACACTCCATGTCAGAAATACACCCCTGTGTAGTCAGCTTGTGCTCAGGGCTCTTGCCCTGTTTGTCTTGTCACAGTGTAGCATCGCTGCTAACTACAGTATGTAGGACATGGAGGGAAAGCAGTTTCAATAAGCTCAAGTCTCTCCCTCTAAAAATAGATGACTCATGGATAGCACAGTCCTGCTCTCATTGCAAATTGCACTGGCACAAATGTCGTCCCATTGTTGTCCAGAAAGGGTTCTTGGCTGCACTTTCCATCATTGCTCCTGGTAAGATTTATTTTGTTGTTCTGAGGACTCGGGGTGGCATAGACTCTCGCTTAGACGTTTCCAGGCCTGATGCTAATAGCCATTCCTAATTTAATTCCTTTCAGATATATCAGAACACCGTATTCTCTTTTGAGCTCGGTTTCACTGTGGTCACAAAATACAGAACGTTAACAGAGAGCTGATTCATTTGGACATTCAGAAAGATTATAAGCCGGATTCCTTTTCCTTGCAAAGATTACATCGTACACACATATACTCACACACATTGATATTCCCAGCACACTGCAGCGGTCTGTTCATTCTGAGGGCTGATGGTCGTGAAGAGATCTCAGCAAGAGAGAAGGGAAATTCACATTTAGCTCTCATGAATAAATTAGTGCTTTATTCATCATATTTTGTATAAAATCTTTATGGCTGCAGACACGTGAACATTACATCTGCACCCTGACCTGATGAGGCTGTGGTTTTTACATGATGTTTTTTTGGGGACATTTGTGCAGTTTTTTAGAACATAACATGTTATTTATTTCTAACTTTAAACAACTAAGATATGAACTGTGTTCAAGTAACAGGTCAAGTTAAAATGAAATCCATTATCTCTGACATTGATGCTAGTTTTTCCTTCATTAATGATCCTGTCCATTGAAAATCCTTGTGTTTATGACTGATCACAGTTTTTAGAGAAGATGCCTTTATAGTCAAAACAGCATTGAGGTAAAGTTGTAGCTATAAACTGCCGTATGCAAATCAGTTTTTACTGCTCATATGTGGACATTTATGAGGGGGAGTGGGTGCATGTAGTTAAAAGCCCACTTTACATAATGAATACTCTGTGTAAATGCCTTGATTATTAATTACAGGCTATTCTACAATTTACTAGATGTGCAGTACAGTACAAAAGGCCCTGAGAAAATTCTATTTAAAATGTGTTTAGCTGGCCAGTTTTTTTAATAACCACTTAAATAACCTACAAAACAGTACATACAAATAACATTACTATAAAAAAACAACGACACCTCAATCACTCCAAAACCTGGAGCCTAAACCTCAAAACCAGCTTAAACTACTGTGCACACAAAACAGCTCCTCCTCATTCGTAATTGTTTGTCTGCACTGATTTCTAATGTTCACTTGTGTTAAGTCTAACATGCAGAAAGATACTCACTGCTCAGGTAAATGAATTTAATAATTTGCTTAGCTGCTAGTGCTAATACTTTTGCACAGGGTTGTATATGATTATAAACTTATTCGTGTTAACACTTCCTCCTGTAATTATTTCTGGAATGCCAAATTCCCAAATAAGCCATGTGAAAAGATGACACTCTGCCATGCAGTTAGTAGGTTCTGTAAACTGTTCTGGACTTTTTAATCAAATTATGGTAAAAATATGGATTATTTTTGTTTTGGAGCAATTTTTTTACATATAATTTATTTTATTCAGCTGGTTAAAATACATTTTAAATATATAGAGAAAATATTTAAAAATCATAATGTTTATTTTTTTTAGTTACAACAAAAATTAACCCCAGTGATGCCTACATAATTGGCCCACATCATCTTGCACAAGGGGAAGGAATACTGTATTAATGAATAATATTACAGCAGGTTCTCTTGCCCTTCCTACCAAGTCAGTTTTGACCCCTGTTCTAAGGTTCCCAAGTGTGTTTCCATGCGTTGCTGAAGAAGAGAGACATGCATATACACACACTATTCTACTAGCCACTCTGCACATGTCCATTTATCTGGTTTCACTACAAACTGGGTTTATTTAAATGAAAATCACCAGGTTTTTTGCTGACTTTTACCACGACTTTGCAGACAAAATTAAATATAAAATATTGAGCCTTTAACAGTTTACAGAAAACTCACAAAAAAACTTTTTCTGCTTTATTTTGGGCTTTTTTGATCATACACACTTTTTACAATAATGTTGTAGTGTGAGCTCGAGTAATCTGACAATCTGCTGCAGGATGATTTGGGTTTTGGTTTATGCCTAGAGTGTGTACTGTCTGTTGCAGCTTCTTAGTGTTTTGTCTAGAGAGCGTTTGTCTCTCTCTAGATCCCTCTTTTGCCATATTTGCTATTTTGCCATTGCTTAAGAAGAGGAAAGAAGCAGATTCAGGCTCTCTATATCAATCTGAAGGATTCTTCTCCTTACTTTGCCCCTGAGGCAGACCCCAAGGGCATTTTTCCCCCAGAGGAACTGTCCCTACTATTATTGGTACCTTTGGAGAAAAGCTTGAATGTACTGTAGCTAAAGACAGACAAAAAAAAGCCTTACAGTACATTTAAAGGACACACATACAGAAACATACAGCGGAGGAATTATTTGACCCCTCGCTGATTTTGTATGTTTGCCCACTGACAAAGAAATGAACAGTCTATAGTTTTTTTTAACAGTGATAGATAGAATATCAAAAATAAAATCCAGAAAATCATATTATATAAAATATAAATTCATTTGCATTTCACTGAGTGAAATAAATATTTGATCCCCTACCAACCATTAAGAGTTCTGGCTCCCACAGACCGGTTAGAAACTCCTATTTCTATTTCTATTTCCAATTTCAACTCATCACTCACATAAAAGACACCTGTCTCATCTAGTCACCTGTATAAAAGACACCTGTCCACAGACTCAATCAATAAATAAGACTCTAATGTCTCCACCATGGGCAAAACCAAAGAGCTGTCTAAGGATGTCAGGGACAAGATTGCAGCCCTGCACAAGGCTGGAATAGTCTACAAAACCATATGTAAGAAGTTAAAAGAAGTTGTTGGTAAGAGACAACTGTTGGTGCAATTGTTAAAAATGTAAGAAACACAAAATGAGCATCAATCGACCTTAGTTTGGGGCTCCATGCAAGATCAACTCATGGGTTGAGAGATCAGCTTAGAACTACACGGGATGATCTCAAGGCAGCTGGGACCATAGTCATCAAGAAAACCATTCAGAAGGCCCTCCTGAAGTTTGCTAACGAACACCTGAATGATTCAGAAAGTGTTTGGGAGAAGGTTCTTTGGTCAGAAGAGACCAAAATTGAGCTCTTTGGCCTCAAGGAAGGCAAATGCTGACTATGACCACAAGAACACCATCCCCACTGTCATGCATGGAGGTGGAAACATTGAGCCTTGGAGGGTGTATCTCTGCTAAGGACACGGAACAACTTTACTGCATCAACAGGAGGATGGACTGATGTACTGTTAAACCTAGAGGGACAACCTCCTTCCCTCTGCCAGGACACTGAAAATGGGTTGTTGATGGGTCTTCCAACACCACAATGACCCAAAGCATACAGCCAAGGCAACAAAGGAGTGGCTCAAGATGAAGCGCATTAAGGTCATGGAGTGACCTAGCCAGTCTCCGGGCCATAATTCCATAAAAAACCTGTGGAGGGAGCTGAAGCTTTGAGCTGTCAAGCGACAGCCTCAAAACCTTACTGATTTTGAGCTGATCTGCAAAGAGAAGTGGACCAAAATTCCTCCTGCAATGTGCACAAGCCTGGACATTTACTACAAGAAACTGTGCTGTGCTGGCCAACAAGGGCTTTGCCACCAAGTCTTGTTTTGCTAGGGGATCAAATACTTATTTCAATTAAATGCAAATCAGTTTTATATTAGGGGTGGGAATCACAGGGTATCTTATGACAAGATACACAAAACATGATACATGGCCCACAATAATGATAATATCGATTCTGCGACAATCTGTAAATTGCACTACAGTGATGTAGCGAAATAACACAGTAACATGGGATGCATTATTAATTTACATAAGCAACAGCTATGCTATTGTCACCTTTCCCATGTTTGCTTTGCAACCACGTTTGGAAGCACAAAGAAACCTCTGTTTTTATAGAAACTCTCCAGCAATGTGTGCTTACTCACATTGACGTTTAGCTGGTAACGTCATCCAATCACTAAGAAAGAAGTGCAGGAAAATACGTTCGTCACAAAATATTTCACACTCTGTTCCATTAATGTTCTAAAAGCCAAACTTAGGCTTTAGATTTAAATGTGGCTGGGGCGTCTCAGCCTGTAGCAAAGTTTAACTTCAGCTTTCACCCAAGTCTCCTGCCCTCAGTCAAGCAGCGCCACCCAGAGGAGAGAAGAAGTAGTGACACCAGTGTGTCAAATAGGTGGCCAATGTTAATTAATTTAAATATCCATATTGCCATCAGCCTATCGATTATCGTATCGCGTGAGCAACAACGATTATATATTGCAATATTGATATTTTGGCCCACCCTTATTTTATATTATGTGATTTTCTGGATTTTATTTTAGATATTCTATCTTTAACTGTTAAAATAAGCCTACCATTAAAATTAAAATTCATTTATTCAGAGGGGGAAATTTTCAAAACCAGCCAGGGGTCAAATTGGAAGAATAATTAGAAACTAAGTTTCCATTACTTTATCACCCTCCATTAATGGGATCTATGTAGCACAGCATAGCAGAATGCAGCAGTGTTTAAGAGCAGTGATTGTTTTTTCATTCAGAATGAACAGCCAGAAAGATAATGGTCATCCATGGCCTGTGAGGATGTTCTTGTCTGTCTGCGTGTGCTTTCAAGGTAACTTTTGATGACAAGAGGAGTTTATCTCTTGAAAGCAATAGAAGGAAGACATCAGCGTGAAGAGTGATGGGCAGGATGAATTAGGGAACAGACGTGGCCTTCTTCGTGGATGTCTAGACTGAAGAGCTTCTATTGTCACAGATTATAATAGTACAAGCGCTCTAATCTAGAGTGCACTTGACCTCATTCAAGTTATACAAAGGTGGCTAGTGCAAAATACGAGACTGATAGCATCTTGTCAATAACGTGTCGTCATGACATACTGTACTGCAGTACACACACCCACAAACACAGTTTTATATATGTATATAAATAAAATATGTACAGTAAATGTGACGTGATTAATATATATTTATTTATTTGAGTGCTTTTTTAAGCATTTATTAAAAAATGTTAATTAAAAAAAAAATATCAGTGCAAGAATGTGTATTCAAAAAAAGAAAAAACAAAACCCTAGCTAACTGAAACACACTGAAGCTATATTCAGTAAAACAACAAATTAACAATAATGAAACCAAAACCGGAAACAGTGCAGCACATGAATTACTTCAACTTGATTGTCTTTTCATAATCTTTGGAGTCCAAATTCTGAACTGAAATTTGAGCAGTCCTAGTTTGAATTTGGTAATCTTTAGAAATATTTTGATGGTGTCAAATCTTGCAATATAACATTGCTTTGGGAATGTGTGAAGGTTCCGCTTTCATATACAGTGGAGAAAATAATTGCATGACCTTTTGGTAATTTTGTAAGTTTGCCCACTGACAATGAATAGTCTATCATTTTAATGGTATGTTTATTTTAACAGTGAGACATAGAAAATAAAAAAAATCCTTAAAACGTTAATATATATAAATTGATTTGCATTTCATTGAGTAAAATACGTTTTTGATCCCCTAGCATAATAAGTCTTACAGTAGTACTTGGTGGCAAAACCCTTGTTGTCAGTTCTTTCTTGAAGTTGATGACCAGGTTTGTGCACATAGCAGGAGGAATTTTGGTCCACTCCTCTTTGCAGATCAATTCAAAATCATTAAGGCTCGCGGCTGTTGCTTGGCAGCTCGAAGCTTCAGCTCCCTCCACAGATTTTCTATGGGATTAAGGTCTGGAGACTGGCTAGGTCACTCCATGACCTTAATGCGCTTCTTCTTGAGCCACTCCTTTGTTGCCTTGGCTGTATGCTTTGGGTCATTGTCGTACTGGAAGACCTATCCATGACCCCTTTTCAGTGTCCTGGCAGAGGGAGGGAGGTTGTCACTCAAGATTTTACAGTACGTGGTCCCGACCATCCTCCCGTCAATGTGGAGACATTGTTCTGTGCCCTTAGCAGAGAAATACCCCCAAATCATAATTTTTCTTGACAGTGGGGATGGTGTTCTTGGGGTCATAGTCAGCATTTGCCTTCCTCCAAACACCACGAGTTGAGTTGAGACCAAAGAGCTCGATTTGGTCGATCTGACCACACAAACTTCCCCCAAACACTCTCTGAATCATTCAGGTATTTATTGCCTTCTTGAACAGGGGGACTTTGCGACCTCAGGATTTTAATCCACTATGGTGTAGTGTGTTACTAATAGTCTTCTTAGTGACTGTGGTCCCAGCTGCCTTGAGATCATTAACATGTAGTTCTAGGCTGATCTCTCATCTTTCTCATGATGATCCATGAGGTGAGATCTTGTGTGGAGCCTCAGACTGATGGTCATTTTATGTTTCTTCCATTTCTCACCCACCTTCTTGCATATGGTTTTATAGCCTTGTGCAATCTTGTCCTTGACATTCTTTGACAGCTCTTTGGTCTTGCCCACGATTGAAAGGTCAGAGTCTGATTGTGGTGTCTTTAATGTTCATTTCTTTGTCAGTGGGCAAACTTACAAAAATCAGCGACGTGCCAAATAATTATTTCCTCCATTGTATGTAACTAATTTCAGATCTGTAACATTTTATATAAATTTTCACATTTCACCTATTCCTGTTCTTAATCTCAACAACTTTACCCTCTTCAAGCCACACACACACACACACACACACACAAACAGGAAATAAGAGAGACAGAAAGACAATACTATCATTTTTAACTTCTCAAACAGGCTCCTGAGACTGTTTTTAAACAGAGGCATTACCTGCATTAGTCTGATCCCTGGACTGTTGCTTTTTAATCTGGAGGTTCCACAACAGGCTGAGAGTACCTAGGCTGCAGTGTGGGAGAGGGAGTGGAGCGAAGAGAAAGCTGAAGGTTAAAGCAACCCATCCTGCTCTCTGCCGACAGGTGCATGTGTAATGGCTCTCTCAGAGGATGGGACAAACCCAGCAGACCACTTAATGATGGAATAAGTGAATATAAATGAGCTATTTGAGGCAGAAGCAGAGGTTTGACCCCTCTGTGTTTGAATGATGATAACATTTATGAGTGTAGAAATTCACCACGTATGAATGTGGCAATTCATGTGTATCGATTTTGGAATGTCAATTATAGTAATAATTAGTACAGGATGCACTGACATTTCAATCAAAATAAAATTTAAAACAAATATATGTGCAATTTAAGAAATTGTGTTTTCCTTTTTTTTTTGTTTGCACTATATTCCAATACAGTGTAAATATTTACATTACATTTACATTTATTCATTTGGCTGATGCTTTTGTCTAAGGCGACTTCCAGGTACAGGAACAATCAGCAGAAATTCAGACATGACAACACTGATGTGCGAGTGACAGGGAGTTCAATACAATCTTCTTAGTCATAGAGAACAGTGCAGGTGCTACAACAGTGCAGCTGATAAGAGCTACAACATTAATATCTGAAAAAGAAACACCTTCTACACTATCATTATGTGCTTATGATTAATTCTAAACAGACGGTAGGTGTCGCAGCATAATTAACATGGCCTATTCATATATACGAGTTATATACGAGTCCAGGACATTCTTCTTTGTCATTAAGTGCTTCGCATCGGCTGATGTTAAGTTCTATGTCAGAAAATGCCTCCAATTGAAGGTTTCATGTAAAATATTTCATTTTTGCCTTAAAAATGAATTTGGAAATTTGTCATTTTCTTTAAGAATGTATTTATTCTTCATAGAATAATTGCAAACCATCAAAATACAGTCCATTGAATCTGTTCCTGCCCAAATGGCGCATGAAATGAACCGTGACTTTTTCAACAAAATTGCAAAAATACAAAAGGCTACCTTTTTATGCATTTTTGGGGTGTCCTCAAATTTGCTTATTTTTGTTACAAACACATTTAATTCAGACAGATAATGCCTCCAAACGAAGTTTTCATGTAAAATATTTCATTTTTGCCTTAAGTGCTTCTTTGCCTATGATAATGTACGACGCAAGTAGCATATTTAATTATAATATTGCAAGTAGTATGAACACAAGTAAGTATAAGTGTGAAACTGTGAAACTGTGAAACTGCATGCACATAAATAGTATGGGCTTTAAATAAATGTATATTATTATTATTTTAAAAATAATTACTATATAATAACTGAATTTGTAAAAAATTAAATAAAATTTAGACAAAATAAATTCCATACAAAAAGGAAATCAAAATATTTCTTAATGTAGTGAGAACTGAAATCATGTCATTTTCTAATAACAGTAACACTGGCTGGTTCACAGCGCAGAAGTGTTAACACTGTTCAGGAAAAGACAGGGTGGTGTGTGAGGAAGGTTCTGTTGTGTTTTTCCTGAGGATGTGCAAGCACATTATCCTTCTGGATGCTGATAGAATATATGTTATTATATATTATATAATTCTCAGTTTTCGTAAGACAAGTGAACAGTCAGTTCCATCTGACTATATATGAAATTAGGGCTGACACCATTACTGCAGGTCTTAATAAAGTCATGTTCAGCAGTCAAATCGGAGCTACTAGCATACAAGCTACACTAGCCTACAATGACCATATTGGTGAATGAATGTGCAGTGGACAAAACTCACATGCCCTTTACAGTAGCCCACCTTTCTGTACCTCTTACATTATCATTGTTTTATAACATATAATATATAATTGCATTTAAATTCAGGCATACATTTGTAATCTATTCAATATTTTTTTCTTAGCATGGTTTAGACCCTGTGTCCTGGAGAGTGAATGGTTTGAAATTTTAGATGAAACTTATTTAATGAAAGGTAGGTATGTTTGGTTTGGGACCTTTTAGCAAGGAAAGAAACTTGAAAATGAGGTTTTCCATGATATCGGCCCTTTAATTTGGAAGTCGATGGCCATTTGTAGGAGGATGAGGGTGATACCAACACATTTTGTTAGCAAAATGGCAAAAATCGATCCCCCTTGTTATCCTGCCACCCCCTCTAGTCTATAGAGTAATACTACTGGGCCATATCAGCTGATCTACTGTGAAGACTGTAATATGTCAGGCTGATATAAAAGTCAGAATCTTTGTGGTGTACATGTGGCAACCTTATTCATTTGATCTGAAAGCAAGTAAGATTATATTTGAGGAGCGTATTTATATCCAAGGGCTTCTTTGGAATACATTGGGACGTTTTTGTTATTTGCGACACGCTAATATCCATGCGTATAATGAAAATGACAGTGAGTACTGATGCCAAAATATTAACAGCCCCAGGTGACTTTCTCACAGATGGAAAAAAGAGGCTTTTTCCAATTGACTCTCATTTGCATTATAGTCTGGGTGTTTTTGTGTGTCCGTTTTGAAAGCGGGAGCTCAGAATGAGATGGAATGTGGAAAACACATCCAGCTGCAACAGTGAACTACAACTCAGGAGCACCATCTGCACTGCAGTTGACCTTTTCCTCACTGTGAAAAACACACACGCAAACATACACAAGTTTGTTAGCGGTGCAGCCTCATGCCCTTCCTCACACATCTATGGCGTTTTAATATTAATGATAAAAAAACGTTTATTTGTAGCTGTATTTGAAAAAATCCTTGCAGGGACTAACAAGAAAAAACTAAATACACATACCATGGCCACACACACACACTCAAACTGGCAGCCTTCATTTTTCCCCCTATCCCTAGGTCTTTCATCACCAGATTATCTGGCTAATTGGTCTGAATGCCAGCTTCTTTCAGCATCATTTTCCCTTTATAAGGCTGATTAGCATTTATGAGAGTAGTGTTGGTATATTTCTTCTGAAAAATAGAGCCATAGAACATCTTCTGTAAAAGAAATAAAGAAGAAAAGACAAAAAACTGCCCTGAAGACTCACATAACAGCAATTATACACACTTCACATTTTCAAATGAAGCGCTGTGAACCATGAGATGTAGGCTTTGAAATGTTCCTAGTGAGCACAAAAAAAGGGTAATGATGTCAGAGCTGCTGAAATACTGCATGTTTTCTGGGCATTAAGGTCTATTTTAAGGATGTCTTGTTCTTAAAATGATTATGCTTTTGTTTGTTTATTGGTTTAAAGGCCCATGTTTATACTTTTCTTATTTACTGTTTGATTGCATTGCATGACTGCATTTTTGTTGTACTATATTGTGTTTTTTCCATGAAATCCACTTGTGGTATTTATATGAGTTTGACGTAGTGATTTCTTTTAACATTTTTTCTGACTTTTATTGGCTGCTTTGGCTCCTTTGCCTTTAAACTGATCTATGTAGATGAGTTCTGTTCTGATTGGTTGCCTTGTACTGTGCTTTTTTTTCAGAAGTAGACCAGTCTAAACAGTCTTTGTTGAATAGTTAAACTGCTGTAAGCTGATTAGATGAATAGATAAATGAGCTAGTTTTGTGACATCACAAAAACAGAGATTTTAGAACAGGATGTTTTTGCAGCATTGTTTCCATATTTGAACCATATGGACTATGGTTTGAAGGTTCTAAAACAGTGTTCATGGACTACAATAAGCTTAATTCAACATGAGAGGAGGTCTTTAAAAAACAGCAATGTTGCTTCATACATTTTTTTCTCTCTCTCTCTCGTTCTTTCTCTTAGATGTCCAGCATGTGAATCGACGGGACATTGTCCTGAAGCGTGAACTGGGCGAGGGGGCTTTTGGGAAGGTTTTCCTGGCAGAGTGTTACAACCTGAGCCCCACCAAGGATAAGATGCTGGTAGCTGTCAAGGTGCGGAATGATTTTTCAATTAAAGGGACCACCTGCTGGCTTTAGTGCTTCAGACAGGGCCTCATGCGGGCTTTACTTGGGCACATCCTTTCCAGCTAATGCTATAGTCAGGCAGGGGTTGGCATTTTTCCCTCCATTTGGCATTGTTAAAGACTGAGAGAGTAGCTCACAGGGCACATCTTTCATTGCTTCTTTCGGGTGTAGTCAACAATGTGAACAATCGTGGCTTGCTTTTATTTTGTCTTTTTTTCTAACATTTCTTTTCTAACATTTTCATTATCCTTTGTTTTATAAAAGGCAGACGGGGCTGCTAGTAATATTGATCTTGTAGCTTTAAAGGCAAATATATTTTCCTCCAAGTCGACAGTATCACTTTAAGCATCACCATTATGCCTCGTAGAGCATACATTGAATTTAAGTAGATGCCAAAATCTTCAGGGCATATTCTGGCAATTACAAAAGTTATAGAACCAGTTATGCTATTTTATTCACAGTAATGTTTTGCTCTACTGGCAATAATATAGTTGGAAGTTACTTTTTATGACTACAGATCCTTATGTTACATGTTAAACTGCACTCTCAGCATCTAAACTTTCTCTTTGCAGTCAATAGGGCGAATAAAAACCATTATACCATTAAAATAAACACTCTAATATTGTCTCTGGAGCCTCAGAAGCCAAGGGAAACAAAAGAATATTCGTGTTTGCCAGGGTACTCTTTATTCTTTATTTTGGGGATGCATGGCCAAGATGAGATTCGGCAATATGACAATTTATTATTATCATTTTATTTATGATGTTTTTTTAGCCTGTGACACAACTTTATAATTCTACTTATGTAACTGAGGCAACTAATTACTATGACTCATTGTGCAAAATAGACTGTTGCCTCTTACTTTGTTTTATGACTAAAAAATATTATTTGACCATAATGTTATACACTCACCAGCCACATTATTAGGTACACGTTTTCAATTGCTTGTTAGCACAAATAGCTAATTAGCCAATCACATGGCAGCATTTAGGCATCTAGACGTGATTTTTGTGACTTTGAACGTGGCACGGTTGTTGGTGCCAGAAGGGCTGGTCTGAGTATTTCAGAAACTGCTGATCTACTGGGATTTTCACTCACAGCCATCTCTAGGGTTTACAGAGAATGGTCCGCAAAAAAAAAAAAAACAGTGAGCGGCAGGTGTGTGGATAAAAAATTCCTTGGTGATATCAGAGGTCAGAGGAGAATGAGCAGACTGGTTGGAGATTATAGAAATCCAACAGTATCTCAAATAACCACTTGTTACAACCAAGGTATGAAGAATACCAACTTCAATCAGAAGACCACCCTGGGTGCCACTCATGTCAGCTAAGAACAGGAAACCGAGGCTACAGTTTGCACTGTTTAACCAAAACTGTATAATACAAGATTGCAAAAATGTTGCCTGGTCTGAAAGGTCTCGATTTCAGCTGCGACAATCAGATGGAAGGGTCAGAATTTGGCGTAAAAAAACCTTAATGGATGTATCCTTGTGCCATCTCCATCCCTTTATGACCACAGTGTACTTGTTTTTCTATGGCTATTTCCAGCAGGATAATGCACAATGTCCCATAGCTCACATCTTAAATTTGTTTCTTGAACATGACAATGAGCTCACTGCACTCCCATGGCCTCCACAATATGTGGCTGAACAGGAGATTTGCATCATGGATGTGTCACAGACAAATCTGCAGCTTCTGCGTGATGCTATCATGGCAATATGGACCAAAATCTCTGAGGAATGTTTCCATGAAGAATCAAGGCAGATCTGAAGACAAAAGGAGGTACTCAATAGTAGCGAGTAATAATAATATTAATATATTATTATAACCTAATAAAGTAAGTGGCCAGTGAGTGGATAAAACAGATGTTCCCAATTATTAAGAGCAGATTATTATTTTATTTAATAATACAAATATATAATTGTAACCTGTAAACATTTACACACTTAACAGGTCAATTAACATTGTACTGGGAGTCTGGCCCTGACACTGATCTTGCCTTAGCCATGGCAAACACAGGGATTTGAAGTGAGGTGGTTGTAACAGAAAACCCACCACTAATAACCTGCTGCAACCGGTGCATAAGCACAAATAGAGTTACTGTGTGTATCACTGTTTAAAAAGAAATCCAGTATAGTGCTGTTTATAGGGCTAATTCATCATCGTAGTAGTCTGTAGTCCAAAGATCAGTACTACATTTATAGTAATTTATTTAGATTTATGTATTTATATTATCTATAGCGCCATTGTGCTTTACTGTATGTCTCAGAATAAAAAAATAATTACATAATACTGCAGTCTTCACATATTTGTAAGGAAAATATTACATATTGTTCAATTTTGGCTAAATATAGCTACATCTTTATGATTACTGTATTAATTACACAGTAATTAATTACTAGCACCATGTACACATGACTTTATAGCAGACCAGTAGACCAGTCTAAACAGTCTTTGTTAAATAGTTAAATTGCTGTAAGCTGATTAGATGAATAGATAAATGAGCTAGTTTTGTGACATCACAAAAACAGAGATTTTAGAACAGGATGTTTTTGCAGCATTGTTTCCATATTTGAACCATATGTACTATGGTTTGAAAATATTACATATTGTTCAATTTTGGCTAAATATAGCTACATCTTTATGATTACTGTTTTAATTAGACAGTAATTAATTACTAGCACCATGTACACATGACTTTATAGCAGTTACATGCACTTAGGTCAGTCTGCATAAGATCACTGTAGGTCACAGTGCTGGCAGTAGATCAGCATCTGCTTTAATAGAACTAGTTACAGTACCATCAAATTAAAAAACCTGCAGAAGCTAAAAAAATCCCATTTTAAGCAAATAACTAGACAATGTTATTTCCCTGTTAGAGGTTTTAATGTTATGGCGGCTCTGTGTTTACTTGTTTACGTTATACACAGTTCCCATGCTTAACATTCACAAGAGCTGTTCCATAACTATTACCTACATTGCTGCATGTAAAGAATGGAACAGTGAAACCTGTAATGGACTAATGTTCACAACATGACACCAGTCCATTGCTGCTACTCAGGGCAATAAGACTGTGAAAGTTGTGGCGTTGAGCAACAGGAAGTGAACAGATCCCTTGACAGGGGGCGGGTGAGCCATCTGTGGCGTTTACACCATGCTCCATATGAACAGCTTTGGAGTTTCGTAATGATGGTCAGATTACACTGCTTGTTGCTGAGGTCCACTTATTTGGTCATTATTCTGTAATTTATTAGACTATATTTCAGAAAGATCTGTCTGGTGCCATAGTAATGTAGCATGAGAGGAGATGTAGGGAGCACTGAGGAAATGAGCCTTCCCTTATCTAGAGCTGTCTGTGAAGGATCATCTACATTTTGGAGTCTGTGGTTTAACTGTTGTCACTTCAGATCTTTATTTGATGCTATTTTAGTAATGACAGGAAAATAATTTTGCTCACAGAGGCAACTGTATATATACTATGTAGATAGATAGATAGATAGATAGATAGATAGATAGATAGATAGATAGATAGATAGATAGATAGATAGATAGAT
>JBBIGC010000039.1:422070-433419 GCA_037576955.1 Lepidarchus adonis
GTGCTGGAGTGTGAACCAGTTATGTATGGCCCTTTATATTATATATATATATATATATATATATATATATATATTTACATATGCATCAATGAGTCTTGGATGCCCATGGCCCTGTTAAATATTCACCAGTTCTCCTTCCTTGGATCACTTTCGATAGGTACTAAATACTGCAGACCTGGAACACTCCACAACTGCTGTTCTGAAGATGCTCTACCCATCACAATAAGGTCCATGTCAAAGTGGCTCAGATCTTTATGCTCCTGCTTCCAGCACATCATCAAGAACGGACTTTATTCCATCCAACTGACAGGTGCCATTGTATATTCAGTAACACTGCGGCTAATAACATGGGACGAGTTTTAAAATATTAATGTGCATTTTCTGCGGCTTATAGAATGGGACGGACTATAATGTGTGCCGACCTATCGCTGCAGAAATACGGTTCATCTATGGAAGATGTGGATGCTAAAGGAGAATAATGTTCAGTGGGATATGACATAACTAGGTTGTTCCAAAGTAGGTTCTCATTAAGGAACCTTCATTTTGAATTAGCAGTTCATGTGAGTGAACATGAACTGACTCTAGCTGTTTACAGCAGTGTAAGGTTTTGGTCAGCGCCGTCTCCATGCGAGGTCAGCAGACGGGGGTTAATAACATTTCAGTACTGACAATATGTTTAAGGTTTGTGATTGTCAGTCCCTGGACATTTTCATGGCAAAGTGCGGAAAAGGGTGGAGGACAAAATCACTAGCCCGAGTAAAAGATTCTGGAAGTAAGGAAGGATCCTTTATAGGTTCTGTCTTACAACGTGGAGCCATGAGTGTGCTTCCTTGTAAGTGTCCAATGTAGGATTTGGGAAGCTGTCAGACAGTCAATCAGGGACAAAGACTCAAACACTAGGTGAGGTCAGTGAAAATCGAGACAGTCCAGGGAGAATCTGCAGGGCTGGCAAGTGAGGCCACAAGGTCAGCAGGCGAGCTGAGGAAAATGGCAGCGCTCTCCGTTCAGTCCTTTATCTCTGCCTTCACTTGTGAGTAGCCCGTACTGTGTGTTAGACTAAGCCATTTTTCATTTTTGGCCTGACGGGCAGATGTGTGTGTGTGTATCTGTGTGTGGGTGTATATGTGCCTTTAACCACTTGAAATCTGGGCTTGCGGCTAAAGCACTTTTCCATGTTCTTCTTCTGACAGAAGCCTGAATAAATGATACCAGCACAAATTCATTTCTGCTAATAAAATGTTGCATTTCTATTTTTTCCCCCCACCCCGGCATGAATAGTAATGCAGGCAGCTGCAAATGCGCCATGACTGACTAAGTAGCCCAGGGTAGCTGGGAAAGGTCTGGAAAGTCAAGATACTTTTTTTAAAGGGCAGACATTATATAATGGTTTATTTCCATAGAACTTCTTGAATGAAATAATAATACACATGCTTGGCTAGTTTTCCCATTGACCTGCACACTCAATGTCCTCATTTGCACTTTGCTCTGCAAGTGTATATCGCAATAACTTTAACGATACGAGGTTCTGACAATGAGGGCACATTGGCCTTCATTGCCATGCAATCAGTATTTACACATGGCTGACTTTGTTAATTAGAACTTGAGGGGAATGTCTGGGTTTGCCCACCTCAAAGAGGAGTATCAGTCATGTGCTCCCGCCCAATCGATCACCCCAGCCACCTTGCGTTGTTACCAAGTGTCGTTAATGCATCCCAGGTACCTCACTAATTGACCTGTGGAAGATTTGTAAATGATTACTTTTCCCACTAATTTCACACCGAGATGAGCAGCTGATTAATTGGAGTGGGATTTTTGTTTCGCACAATTCAATTTACAGATACAGCGTCCCCTGTCATCTCAAGTTTGAGGAAAAAATATCTCCTGAGCAATATTCTTTTCTTAAAGTTAGTTCTAATGATCCATATATGGTGCACATACTGCAGGGACGCTTGCAAAAGTCCACACAATTAAAGAACAAGCCTCATCAAAGTGGCAGTTTTCCTTCTTAACCCCAATTATAGTCAAATCCGTGTCTGAAATTTGCTTCTTTAGGTTGCATTGGAGTGACAAGACAATGAAATGTAATGAAAGTTTATTCCCCACTAATTAAAATTAGGTGAATGATGATCAAATGGTCAAACAGAACAAAAAAAGGATAATATTTAGACAGAAAATGACCCAAAAAATCTGATAATCTAAGGCATAAAAAATCATTTTAATGGCAATAACTAAAATTTTTTTAATATTTTTATAAATTATCATTTTATTTTACATTATACATGATCCAAAAGATTTTTGCACATTCTAGATGTAAAAAGTCTTAATGAATAAATAAAATGTTCCCTTGGCAGCATGTTTGCATGTAATTTAAGTTTACATGTTCATATCGTATGACTCTCTACCAAAACACTACAGCTGGATTCAGACATTAAACATTAAAATAGTTTGTCTGTTTTTTTCTGAGCAGGCTGTTTGCTATTCTATGCCATGATGTTTCTTTGAAAAGCATAAGAGCAGGAGAAAAGAATCAAACTTACATCAGTAAGAGAAGGAATCCTAGTTGTGAAGCACTTACTGCTTGAGCAGAAGCTCCCATAACTTGTTTGCAGGATTACCTTGATTAATAATGAATGCAAACTTTTCATTTCTGTTTATCCTTAGTCAGTGTCACAGTAAGTGCTGGAGCTTATCCCTGTATTCATAGCGGTAAAGGTGGAGAAACACCCTGGAGAGATCTTCGCATGGACAGACACAGAATAAACAGTTAGGGGCAATCTCCAGTCCTCCTGATGTACATGTACACTACCAGTCACGTTTTTAGACTAGTATTGTATTTGGAGCATGTGGAAAAACAGAGCCTCCATTGGGCCCACAGGAGAACCATGCAGACGTTCCATCCAGGAACCAAACCCAGGTTGAAACAATAGTGCTGATGGCACCATCCCAGTGCAAAACTAAAACACAATTTCAGATCTCTCACTTTATTACTGCTTTAGGTCCCTGGACTCCTGGACTAATCTGACCTTCTCCCTGCTTGTCTGACTTGTGATATTTCCAAGGGTAGGACAAGTGAAGACGATGTCTCACAGATAAAACCAGCTAACAGACTAGAAAGTAATTCACAGCCTTAACTGAGAGCTCATTACCTCTTGCTGGATCTAATGGCTGCTATCAGTCCTTTCACTTTCACAATTCTCACACTTTGTTCAAATATAAGATCCTAAAAAGCCTGATACACCAAATCTTTGCAATTTCTCTTCATGATGCCTTTATTTATTACAGCAGTGACACTGCTAATGCAATTCTCCTCTTATTTAAGCATGGACGATTAAAAGCGTTCAGACTGGATTCTAAGCCTGAATAAAATGAATGAAGAGAACAACAAGGGCACAGTGGTGCAGTGGTTAGCAAAAGCCCCCGGGATCAATCCTCAGGCCGTGGGTGTCTTTCAGTGCGGAGTGTACAAACCGGGTGCTCTGGTTTCTACTCACCGTTCAAAGGCTTGCGGTTTAGGAGGATTGGCTACTCTAAATGGCCCATAGGTATTTGTTGAATGGTTGTCTGCCTCTGTGAAGAGTTATCCTCTTGTCCCGTGTGGACCCTGCTCTGGCTCATCGTCAGTTGGGATTGACTCCAGCTACCCTGTGACCCAAATGGGATAAAACAGGTTGGAAAATAGACAAATGGTTGGCTTTTTGTGGCTCTAGCTTTCATCATGCTACATAGCTAAACTGAGTCTGGAATGACAGTAGCAGAAATGGTGGCTGGTATTACAGTACAACAGCTTAAATACATTTAACCAAATGAAAAAACATGCTAAAATCATTCAGCTAACACCCATTTCTGATTCAAATTCTAATTTAAATTCAGGCCTCAAAAGACCCCCAAACTCATATGGCTATATTTATCATAGTAACATGATGAAAATATTATGAATAAGACAATATTTATTTTATGTTTTGAGAATAACCAGTAGTCATTAAATGATGACACTGCATTATATAGTAATTGCTTTTGCATATTTGATTCTGCAAACTTTTTTCGTTTTAATTTCTGAAGATTCTGGATATTCTTTTCATTTTGGATTCTAGATGTTATGCAGCTTTCTCAGCTTTTTTAGAATTAACCATTTACCATTCCAGATTCATATACATTTCAATATTTCAACAGGTATTTGCTTCATTGCAGTTACATGAATATCCACTCCAAATTGTAAGCAAAATGATCAAAATCCCTCCCCTGCAATCACATGGGTGGTGTTAGAGGTCTCCTATAGGACCATCTCCACCCTCTCTGTTGTCTACACCATATTTGGTTTTGTATTACAAATCCTTTGACTCTACAGCTTTGAATTGTAGCATATTTTCTGTACAGATCCTGACCCAGCAAAACAAAATACACAAAACATTTAAAACAACAGGGCAAAATGAATGTTGTTTGAAAAGGAACTGATGTTATATGTCATCCCTTGACTTTTCAACTGCATTAAAGCAAAGTGAGTTTGAACTGATGTAGGTCTTTTGTCACCAGACGAAGGTTTCAGCAGCATCCTATTTTCTGTGACACAGTCGAGAGAGCGTTTGACCAGGGCCGAAGAACGCCCATAGAGAGGAGAATGATTGGACATGGGACATGCTCTTGAGAAGCCCAGTCCACTGCTCTATTGAGCTGCCAAGTGAGAGCATTGCTTTTTAATGCAGCTCTTTTGTGACCTTGTCACTAGCCTTGGTGATTGACTTGAAACAGGGCCGTCTTGATGTCTAGATGATGCACAGTACTGTGGGTCACCAGTGGGCACTTCCATAAAACATCTGGAGTTTTTAAGTTAAAGGGTAACTTTGAACCCGTAAACTTAAATGAAGCAACTGCCAAAGTTTTAGCTGCAACTACAGGACAACATGAGGCTAAAGTGTCACTAAAGTTTATAGGACAGTCCTACATCATATCACTACTCTCTAAAATCAATACTCCACCCACAAATTCACCACTTCATAGCTGCTGCTACATAGGTGGGCAATTGCGTCATTTTCAGTACCAATTAATACCAATATTCATACAATATGTGGTCAAAAGTATGTGGACATCCAATGTTTCAGCCACACCTTCTGATACAGGTGTGAAAAATTAAACACTAGGCTTTACAGACTCTACAGTTACTGAGAAAAACACTGGAAGAGCTTAAACATAGCATTGCCACAGGATGCCACCTTTACCACAAGTCAGTTTAGGAAATTTCTGCTCATATAGTTAAATGCTCATTTGGCAGAACAGCCACAAATTCCCACTTTAGAACGTTGAGGAGCTGAGGCTTAATCAATATTAATGCTCACAGTTTTGAATTGGGTTATACAACAAGTTTAAAAGTCTGTTTTTTCAGATGTCCATAAACTTTTGACCATATATAACATGTTCGCTGTGGGAAAAACTGATGTAGTCAGTCTTATCTTGTTCTTCTGGTCCCTAACAAAATCTGTGCTATAATACAGAAAGACATATTGCTATTTTTTTCCATTTTGGATGCTAATGCCACTCAGAAAGTGAGTCAGAGTGTGCCATAGTGTGTGTGAGTGTGTGTGTGTGTTTGTGTGTATCGTAGGGAGTGTCTGAGCATAAAAGTATTCAGAAATAGCTCACATTGTAAACTGTTAATGGTGCCTCAGGTTATGCATCTTCAATAAGTTATGCCAAAGTGGTTGCGGTGCTGAGAAGAGGGAACATCTTTTTAAACTTGAATTTATAATTCAGACCAAGAATACTTGCTTCTGTCCTCACACCAGAGCAAGTCTGAGAAAAGCTTTTGTCTCCAATGTGAACTTCAGCTCAGTCTGAAATGGCGATTTTTGATAAAAGCCATGTTATAGAAATACCTTTACTTTAATTTATTTTACAAACCAATCCTGAGCCATGAAGACTAGTATTTCAGTACCAGAACTGACTCCACTCTTTTTTTTTGCATTAGTATCAAATTAATTGATTATTGCTGCTCATCAATAAATAATGGCAACTTTGAGAGATAACTTGCTTACAGCAACATAATATTAGCTCTGTTCCAATACACTAGAATATCAGCTGCATGTGTAATAGTTGGCGGGTGGAAGGAAAGTAGAGCTATACATTTATTAGCTTTAAATGTTTCCCTTTTTTTACATTTAACATATTAGTTACTTTGAAATTATTATTAGAGATGCTTGAATCAAATTAATATCAATACCAGCAGATATTGCTAGAAAAAAAACAGTATTAGTATATATTTACATGAAAAATATTAACATCAGTCTTCAAATTTCACGAGTGCATCCATAATCATTAATTTTCTCTGCTACTATATTGTTATTTATTACTATTGTAATGTCAAGACACAAAACTATGAATGGACAATGATATCGCAGTTATATCACGTCAGCAGCTATTGGCTGAAGCACCATCTCATTGTGGAATAGCAAACTGTTTAAATGTTTTAATTTGAACTTTTTTAGGAATAAAGATATATTCACTACATATTTATTCAATTCATGTCCCAATTTATGCACTTAAAAAATATTTGTTCAAATCAGATCACCATGGGCAAATATGATATATACAGTCAGAAAGTTTTATAACACTTCATTTGTACATTGTTACAGGCATTATAAGCAGTTCTATTGAACTGTGAATAACCTTGTAAACCATCACCAAAATAAGTAAATAAATGAATAAAATTTAAAATCTCGTGGAAAATGTACATTTTTTCACATTTTTCAGGAATGAAGCACCTGCTTAACTTAAAGCTTCCTTGAATACTAGGAAATAAATGAAGCCCTAAATGTTCATGCAAATAATTCATACAAGAAATATTTCAGTGGTGATGTATTAGTGTAGTATGTATCAGCTATTGGGATTAACTTCACTAATCAATATATGTAAATGAAATTGGGAAATTAGTGTAAATTCAGAAGACGAATACTATATGCAAAAATCACATTCAAGTATATCATTCAAAAACACATATTCAAATGTTACAGAACCTAAATTTAATTTTCCTTAAAGGTAATGGATCTACTGTGGTGACTTTGGGGTTAGGGCTCATCCCTCATTGGCTGCCTCTGCGATAGTGGGCACGCAGAGCATCATGGGAGGGGTTTGTGTTTATGCCGGGGTTCGTGTTTGTGCGGGTTAAATGTTGTGTTTGGCGGGAGGATTTATTTTGGGGATGGTGTTGTGATGTTTGTGTGTTTATTGTGGACGTGTGTGTTGTGTTTGTGAACCTGTCTGCGCAGTGTGGCTCGGTCACAACGAGAAGAGTGTCAATTCTGACATGGTGGTGCGGCCGCACTGAGCAGACTAAGCTCACAGGGGTTGTGTTATGTGCTGCTCTGAAACAAGAGGGTGTATGGGTTCCTTTAGGTCTTTTTCAAGGCTGGTAAATAAAGGGTATTGGACGTTGTCCAATTTGCATCCAACCCTTGTGTTTGAGTTTCACTCGTAGTGGCTTGGGATTTCCCTCCCAAGTACGCTACACTACCACGTACTATATCCTCCAGCCAGTTTATATTATGCAACATCTGATTAAGATGTGTTCCAGAATAAACAGCCCTTTTTTATTACTGTATCATGTTGTTAAGCACCAGTTGCAAAGTGTCACTGTACATTGCAACTGAAAGCAATGATCTAATTTAGTGGATCTACTTTACATTAAAAGAAAAACGGTTGCCAGCCACAGAGCTGCAGACCGGGACCAGGCCATGGCACATTCCTTACCATGTTTCACAAATAATAATGTAATAATAATAACAATAATATGACAGTAAAACAATAATTATACATATTACAAGGTTGTTTCAGTAGTAAGTATATTTATTTACAGACTTGTGCACCAGTGTCACTGGAGAGCCTCTTTGGAAGGAGTAAAGGTGATAAAAGATCTGACAACACTGATAATGCTGAGATTAATTGGAAATATGAGGGGTCCTACCTAAAATAAAGCATAGTGCATAGTATGTGGAGATAGGATATTTAACAGGGTGATGAAATCCTCAAAATGCTTCAGTCACAGAAAAAAAAAACCTTTAATTTAGCAACACAATGTTTTTACCCTGATCTGCCACAACATTATAACCACTGACAGGTAAAGAAATTTACCCCGATCTACCACAACATTATAACCACTGACAGATAAAGAGAATAACATTGATAATCTTGTTATAGTGGCTCTTGTCATGAGGATTCAAGATTCAAGATTCATGATTCAAGATGCTTTATTCGTCACATACTGTACTAGATTCAGAATCAGATTCAGAAAAAAACTTTATTGTCCCTGAGGAAATTGCTTATGTAGGGACTGCACATAGAGACAGTGACATAAAATAACATACATCGTATGAAAAAAATACAAAGGTGAGGTAAAGCTACAGGTAAAGACTCGGGTGAGATAAGAATAGAAGTTATATAAGTACTGTATGACCAGCAGTGAAATGTAACCTGATGTGCTCGTGGACTATACAGAATAGAAATAGAAATCAAGTAAATTCTAAAAGAAAAATGTGTATATATATGCATATGTACACATGTTCATCAATACTTGATTTACTTGAGGGAGATGAACAGTTATTTTGTCAGGAAGCAGGAGAAATTGAGGGCAAAAGTGTGATGGCTAGCGAGTCAGAGCATCTCCAAAACAACAGGCGTTCCCTTTCCAAAAACGATTCAAGGAAGGGCAACAGGTGACAGATCTTGGCACAATATGTACCTTGTATGTATAACACCATAACTTTAACACATCAGCAAAAATTATATGAAAAGGCAGCTAACTTATAACCTATCCCTCATCCTACACGTGTTTTTATACTCAAAATAATGAAATGACTGCAGAAAATGTTATTTTGTCAATAATTTGTTCACAAGTTCAGTTATCAGATAATGAGAAAACTACACGAGTAACAACAGTTGCCAATAAACTCAATAAATCATGTTCAGAATTTTCACAAACCCTCAAATTCATGCTTCTTGCCACAGTTGATGAATAAAATGTAACTGTCATGGTTGTAGCACTGAAATAAGCTTTAGTGTAAGCTCATCTTCATCTGAATGTTTCCTCACAGATGTAGAAAACCAAAAAAGCAAGGCCTGAGCTAATATCCAGGTCTTATTATTGGACTCCTTGAAATCCATTCAAGGCTTTAATCCGATCTTTGAAATCAGAGATTGCTGTTTACATTAGCACTTAAATAATCAGATAAACACAGAAATCCAATAATGAGTGTTTTATTGGATTGCTGTCAAAACAACATTTTGTACATAAATTGTTCCATTACTAAAACATTCCAGCTGCCATATAGTGTTTAAAAGCTGTTTAGCTGTGCACTTATACTGGAATTAATACAAATAACATAAATACAGTTAACAGTATAGCTTATGTGAGTGTATCTGTGTTAGCTTATCCGTTCCCAGAAAAACCCAGGATTGTAGTTCCCATCAAATAGCTGTTTTGGGTCCTTCTTCTAACTTCAGCTACTGTGTACACAAAACAGCTCATCTTCATTCTCTTCACTGCTTTACTGTTTGTTTGTTTGCATTGAATCTAATGTTAACTTGGGTTTTTGCTGACAGAAACATTCTTACTGCTGAGATAAATGGCTTTAATTAGCATGGGTGCTTAAGAATTTTACTCAGGATTCTATAAATATTATATATTATAATTACAGAATAAAAACATAATTTGATTTCAATATTTGTAAGGATTCAATCTCAAGAGAGTTGTAGAAAATAATAGGTCACAGTAATATGTGGGCAGTGAGTTCCCTGGGCAGTGGTAGTGGTGGGCAGAAATGGTTTGAAGATGGGCAGTGGTGGTCTAGTGGTTAAGAACTCGCCCTTGGTCCAAGGATGGGTGAAATGCAAAGGTCACCGAACCCCAACTTTAACCTCAGTAACTAAAAAGCGATCTTTCTGGTGTTTTTCATGCATGCTTCATTGGGAGGACCAACAAAATGTCCTAAATTCTACAGATTTTGCAGTATTCCTGTCTTTGTGAGGACCTTTGGTCTTCACAAAGAGATAAATACACATAGAAAGAATCATTCTGATTGGTTCACTGTGACGTGATAAAAATAAGTCCATCATTTTTTACCAACATAACAGAAACTAACCTCCATGGCTAACATCTCTACATATCAACCTGAACCTAAAACTAGACTGAATGTAGTGAAAACAGAACAATCTGAATGATAAACTACTGAATTATTCCATTTGGACCTGGTCATGGGCTTACAGCCAAATAATGATGACAATAATATTAAATAAAAATGGTAGGTTTACATAATCATGCCTCTGTGCACCATTAGCACATCTGTGGTGTCTGGTTTGTGAACAGAAATATAAATACTCCAATCACCTCCAATCTGAACTGAAAGACTGAACGACAACACCATCGCCTCAACCAGAGTGTTTTCACACCACACTGAATCCTCAAAATAAGTCCCAGAGTGTCTCGTTAGTTCTGTGTCACACCTGGAAACGTTAGCAAAGCAGCGAGGGGTTAGCTTAGCATTGCGAGGCTGTGGCAGTGAAGCTCCCTCAGAAAATAGCTTGAACTTTTTCACCCCCAGCTGGGCTAAGTCTGTCTGGATTAAAGCACGGCGGGTTAATTAGTTTGTTATGTCTGTGGGAACGCTCTCTGAAGGCTCTTGGGTGGTGTTGCTGTGAAAGACCAGTTTACAGAAATGTCTAAATGTGTCAGCTTGGCCTTTAGCTGGAAGGTTTACTGCCAAAAACAGCCCTGAGGGTGGTAAATACTTTTGTAATGGGGAAGGAAAATAGATTTTGTTATTCAATATTTAACCAGCACTCTAGAACACAACACTATAGATCTGGTTCTGCTTCAGCATCATTTAAGCTTATTACAATGGCTTTCAATTCATGATTCTGTAATTAGGACAGTGACTTGCTTCTCCTCTTTGGTCATGTCTATATATAATAACACCAGATATTTTCCACCCTTAAGGACTACAAAATCACGAAACGAATATGGGGCAGGGGTACTAGACATAGAGATGTAATCCCATAAAATGATGCTCCCACCTTCATACTTCACTGTGGGTGTGGTGTTCCTGGAATAATACAATCAATCTTACTTTGTAAAAAAAAACAACTACATTTACATTTCTTCATTTGGCTGATGCTTTTGTCCAAATCGACTTCCAGGTTCAGGAACAATCAGCATAAATTCAGACATGACAATACTGATGTGCAAGTTAAAGGGAGTTCAACTTAATCTTCTTAGTCATAAAAACAGTGCAAGTGCTACAACAGTGCAGATAAGAGCTACAACATTACTACCTGAAAGAGAAACACATTTCTACACTATAATTAAGA